>PVIW01010032.1:0-47232 GCA_004026585.1 Noctilio leporinus
AAATATATGAATACAGTGAATAGGCTTTCAGTGGTCAGGGGGAAGGGGATTGGGGGGAGGGGGGAGGAGGAGGCAAGGAAGGGGAGCAGTTTAGACAAGAACCTAGTATAAAGGAACCATGGACATGGACAACAGGTGGGATTGACTTTAGGGGGAATGGGTGGGTGGGGAAGGGGACAGAGGGGAGCAAAAAGGGGATGGATGTAATACAACAACAATAAAATTAAAAAAAAAAGAATTATTCAACTAGTCTCTTAATTTTATTTAATTAATTTTTTAAAAAGAGTTTATTTACTTTTAGAGATAGGGAAAAAGAGGAAGAAAGAAAGGAGAGAAACCTCATTGTGTGCAAGAGATAACATTGATCAGTTGCCTCTCACATGTCACTAATAGGGGACCTGGCCCATAACCTTGGCATGTGCCCTGAGCAGGAAATAAACCAACAACTTTTCAGTTGGCAAGCCAGCACTCTGTCCACTGAGCCACATCAGCCAGGGCTATTCACTTCGTTTAAAATTTTAAATTTTGGGCTCTCCCACTTAAGGGTTTGTGACCTTTGTTTCCTGTTATTTTTCTCTTTGGTAAAATTAGAATAATAAAACTGTAAGTGAGGTAATGTTGGTAAAATGCTTAACATTTACAAAATACTAAACATATTATAATGGCTGTGATAACAATTATTATTGGATTAGAGTTGGAAAGATTTCCTAAGTAATGATGTGAGTTGGGATTAAATGAAGTTGGAATGAAGGAACACATGTTTAGAAGTTAGTGCCTTTTCCCTGGTACATTGACAACTTTTTGTCTAAATACTAGGAATTACCCCAAGAATCTGACATGGAATTTAATGATAAAACACAAGAGGATGTTCTGGAGCGCCTGGCTTATGCAGAAAAGTTGGTGGTGGAGTTAAAAGAAATCATTAGACAGAAGGATACTGAACTGCAGCAGAAAGATGAAGTTTTACAGGTACTGTTGTTTTGATTTGTTCTTGCTCAGCAGTTACTAAAAGATTATTGCAGAATCTGATTTTTATTTCTCTGGTACTATAAGATGGTATCTACTTTTTTAAGCGTGTGATAAGCAATAAGTAAACATTTATGTATTTATCACCATTGTTCTCTGACAGGAAGAAAGAAAAGCTGCTGAGAACAAAATTAAAAAACTGAAACTTCATGCTAAGGCCAAATTAACTTCTTTGAATAAACACATAGAAGAAATTAAGGCACAAGGAGGGTCTAGCCTGCCTACAGGACCTCAGTCAGAGGATCAGTTCTCCAAGGTATGATGACTGGGTATAATACATATTTTCTAGGTGGAAAAAGCCTTCCAATATAATAGATCTTCACTGATCACAAATACTTATGAAGCTAAAGTAATACAGTACTAAATGCTGACCTTTCTTAGTGAACTTGTAGTCTAGCTGGGCGATGGGCCATACACGGAGTGAACAAAAGGTCAACAGGAAACATGGAAACGAAACGCCACTCCTTACTTAGACTTTTAGAGAATTAAAAAGACTAATGGGAAGAAGTAAATACTGAAGTAAGGCTTTTAAATAGTTGAGGCACATAGCTTTTGGAGAAGTTTCATCATTGGTAAGATTAAGCTAGCTGGTCTCTAGTTTTCTTCCACCTCTGAAATTCTTTAATTCAGTGACTTAATACAGAATATTCTGTGTTCTTATATGGTATATAGCAATAGATTAAAGTTTCATGCATTGTAGGCTGAATCATTTAGATTGCCTTGGCCTCCCTATAAGGTGTATTCTCTAGATTGATGACTGCCACCAATAAAACAGTTTGCGGTTGGAGATAACTTTTGAGGAATAGAGCATTATTTCAGTGTTAGTGGTATTACCTTTCTGTGTTTGGTATAGACTGTATGGAGTTTAATTTATCATATGTACATGCTACAGTTGGCCTAGACTACACTCTGCTTAAGAAATCTTTTTGTTTTCTTAATTTCATCCTGTCTCACCCTTTGACCCACTAGTACTCTTATTCTCAGTACTTTTAGTTCTTGGGAAATTAGGCTTGAATCGATTCTATAGGCACAACCTTTGGGTACTAGTTAGCTCCCTAGTTAGTCATTCTTACAGGGTCTAATGCTCTGAAGACATTGCTTTTCCTACATTGATAGCCCTATTGAATTTCTTATTTTAGAAGTTTCTTTCATTTTTTTTTCATATTTCTTCATCTTGAATCTTTTCTTACTTCTTGGTTTCTCCTCTAGTAATTCTTTCTCCCCCTAGCAGCAGTAGCAGCAACTTCTGTCTCCCCTTTTGTTTTGTTTCTTCTAACTTTCCTTTCCTCTGCTGTGGTGTTAGATTTTTTTCAATTATCCACTTTATAATGTGCCTTTTTCTAAAATTCTGAGACCTTAAAGAAATCAACATTTTAAAACATTAGTTCCTTTCTCTGTTAAATAAAAGGGTTGGATTAAATGATTTCAGAGTTCCAGCAGTCATTCACAGCAGCCCTTTAGCTGCTGTATACCTATCACAGAGCTAGATATTCTGTTCATACTATAGTTAAAGAAATGATGGCAATCTTCAGATGCTTGACTTACCAAGTGGAAAAAAAGCATGAAATTATTCTTTTGTTTCAATAAGGAGATTAGCTTCATTTGGGGGAGGGGATGTGAATTTAATAGGGAGGCATAAGGGACTTTGGGGGAAAAAATAAACTGTTAAAATATTTAGGTTTCTTCTCACTGGTTTTTTTATGATGTTTAGCCTCTCACTTTGCAGTTTTGGCCTCTGATTCTTCAAGGCAGTGAGACTGAATTTTCTGTTGAGTCCTGCATGACACTGACTGGTTTTGCCCTTAGACTAAAAAAAAAACATAAAAAAGAGAAACTTGATGACATTTCTTGCAAAGATCAACTCCCCTACAGTATCATTGGCTTTTGGTTGCTCTCCTCATTTTTAGGTAGTTGTTTTTATTTCTTATTCACACTTACAGCTGTTATCTGTTATCTAGTAGGAGCTACTTGGCCCCACTGAAACTGGAAAACTCCAAGGTTTCTTCCTTGTTAGGTCAGGTGTTACTTCTTGCTCCCATTAGTTTGGTAAAACTATAATCAAATGGTCTTATAGGGCAAATTAGAGCAAAAGATCAAGTATATATTGACTATAATTTTTAAAAATAAGTGACTTTATCTCTTGTATTTTCAGCATGATAGGAGTTCTATAGAGGAAGAGATGGAAGTAGAAAAGATAAAACATAAACTCCAGGAAAAGGAAGAACTAATTAGCAGTTTGCAAGCCCAGCTAACCCAGGCTCAGGCAGAGCAAGCTCTACAGGTAAGGGTGCATGTCACCTCATAATCATTAAGTTAACAATTCGCTAAAGCCCATTGGATTATTATAAGACAAATACATTTTTTAGATGCTCAGTAGATATTTATTCCTGTTATCTATCAATTTTTCCCCTCCATTTCCTTCCTTTTTTCTAAGTCTGGTAATTTTACTACACTATATATTGGTGTTTGTCATTCTTAGTTGATCTTTATAAATATAAATATATATATAAATAAATATAGTTTCACATAGCTTTATTTCAGAAGTATTTCCTTGAATTATATAGTTTGTTATATTCTTAGTTGATCTTTATAAATATATATATATATGTAAATATACATATAAATAAATATAGTTTCACAAAGCTTTATTTCAGAAATATTTCCTTGAATTATATAGTTTGTTATATTTGGTCTGTTTTCTTCATTAGGGACTTCTTTTAACTATATGTTCATCTTTGATTTATCTTTAATATTTGTCACTGCCTCTTGATTCCTTTTATTTCTTTCTTCACTGTATAAGTTTCTTTTTTTCTCTCTTTCCCTTGAGACATTCTGTTTTGTGTTAATTTACTTTTATGCTCCTTCTTGTTTTGTCTTCTTTTCTGAAACAATTATTTTCTTTTATATCAAATTCTGAGTTCTGTCACCTCGTTTCTGAGTTTTTCTAATTCTGATTTATGCTCTTTTGTGTCTTGTATAATTTTCAAAATTGTTAATACCTTTTGAAAGAGTATAATTTTGATTTTTTTTTTGAACATACATGTAGTGTACTTTTATAACCCATAAGTATATTATTATACTCCTTAGTTTTTTTCAACTGTAACTTAATGGGCTTTAACTTTGGTTCTTTCTGTTTCTTATTTTTATGTAAAATCAGTTTTTCTTAACTTTTAAAAGAAGTCTTGCCCTGGCTGGGTGGGTCAGTTGATTGGCGTATCATCCCATACACCAAAAGGTTGCAGGTTCAGTTTCCGATGAGGGCACATACCTAGGTTGCCCTTGTATAAAAATGTTTTAAAATGTGACAACAGGCATTTTCCGAAAGATGGCAGCCTAGTAGAAAGCAGTGCTGATGGTGTTCTCAAGTGCCAGAGCAGCTGGAGGATAGGATAGGGAGCAGGAGACATCTCCAGGTCCCTGCAAATTGAAGCGGTCAGCATCTGGACTCAAGGGAGCACAGCCCAGGGGCTTCAGAGACCTACAGGAGAGCAGGTGAGACAGTTCGAAAACTGGCCGGTGGGCTGAGGTCAGCTCTGGGCAGAGACAGGTCTGCCCAGAGGGGCGTCTCTAACTGAAGACAGCGTCAGGCTCCCTGGTGGCTAGAAATCAGAGCAGTGAAGTGTGGACAGTGAGTGCAAACTCCGGAGGGAATGAGGAATTGAACTCCTGCAAGGGAGAGACTGTGTGAGAGCCATGCTGCTCTGTGGAGGCTGAAAGAGAGGAAGTGGCTTCCAAGGCCAGAGGTGGAGGAGGAGAGACCAGCAGGAAGCAGGAGCCAAGGAGCAGGGAAGTACACTGGCTGGGGCAGCAAGAGGGCCAAAAATTGTGCCGCTGTGCCACCCAGAGAGAGGGCAGCTCATAGCCATGTCGAGGAGGGAGGCCCAATATCCCGTATCCACATTGGCACATAGGCTCCCACAAAAACTCAAGATTGTGCTTCTGGGCCATGCAGAAAGAGGGCAGCTTGGAGCCCTGGCAAGGGGGGAGGTCCAACCCCATGCACCCACATTGGTGCACAGGCTCCCACAAAAACTTAGAACTGTGCACCAGGAACTTGCAGCTGGTGCAACTGGCGCGCCCATTGCAGGCGACAAAGGCCTCCTCAAGGAGCTGGAATGGGAGGAGTAGCGTTAGCCTATGGACTGCAATGCAGACCCTCTGGGGAGACAGGCATGTATCACAGAGTTTGCGGTGAAAAACTCCTCAAAGAGCTAGACTGCTTGGAGGCAGGTGACCTGCGGGGCCTGGGAGCCAGGCACTGTTTGCAGATAGGGGCTACCTCTTCTGGGAGCTGCAGGGGTAGAGCCAGCCATCACAGGAGCCAGTGAGGTTGTAGGCCACCTGCATTGAAGCCAGGTGCCCATTACAGGTAGGAACCTCCTCCAGGAGCTGGAGGGGGAGGAGCAGCCATAGACATCACAGAAGCTCCCTGTAGGTTTTCACACAGAACCAGTGAGAGAAAGGAGGGCCCCAAAACACCAGCAGCACAGAAACCCAGTTAGGCTATTGGAGGCCCAACCTACCTGGGGGCCGACACTCAGAATCAGCCTTGACTGTGATAGCAATAGGCCCTGCCCTTCCAAGACCACAAAGCTTGACTGTAGACTGTAGAGACCTGACCAAGAAAAAGAGGCAGACTCAGGAAATGGATCTCTGCTAATCTCAAGCACCTGAGTTACACCGAGAACTACATGAACTATTAATCCCTGTTTTAGGAGCAGCTCAAAAACAGTATATGAGAAAGGATAGAAGGAGTGTCTCTTAATCAGCCAACTGGAGGGGAAGGAGCAACACATACAACCAATCCAAAATACAACCATACAGCCCAAGTTAATGACAAAAAGGCCACGCCAAGAGCAACAAGTGGAGGAAATCTAGGAGACTGCAACACCTGAACTCCACAGATCTCCTTACACAGAAGGGTGCTACACAAAGGCAGGATATCAAAGCAGATTAATCCAAGACAAAAACAAGCAACAACAGACACCCAAAATGGGGAAAAAAAGAATCAGTCCATCACCAAAAACAAAGGAAGAATTCCCAGAAAGATCACTAAATGAAGCAGAGGCAAACAAACTATCAGATATGGAATTCAAAAGAATGATGAGAGAGAAGCTCAACGAGCTCAGCCAGCTCAAAGAAAACTATTAACAACTCCAGGGGAACTAGAAAGAACTCTAGGGAAGCTACAAGGAACTTACTGAGTGCTACACCAGCATTAAAAAGGACTTAGAAACTATCAGTAAGAGCCAGGAGGAAATGAAGAATACAATTTCTGAATTGAAGAATACAGTAGAAGGAATCAACAGTAGGTTAGAGGAAGCAGAGGATCAGATCAGAGAGGTGGAGGGCAACATAGAAAAATATTCCAAGACAGTGCAAGAGGATGAAAAAAGGCTGAACAAGAATGAAGAGGTTTTAAAAGAGCTGCAGGACAACATGAAATGTAACAACAGCCGTATCATAGGGATACCAGAAGAAGAGAAACAAGGAATGGAAAACTTTTTCAAAAAAGTGATGATAGAAAATTTCCCTAACATGATGAGTGAAAACTTTACTCAAGTTTAAGAAGCAGAGAGGGTCCCAATGAAAATCAACCCAAACAGAACAACTCTAAGGCACATTATAATTAAAATGGCAAATTTCAAAGACAAAGAGAATCCTAAAAGCATCAAGAGAGAAACAGAAAATAAAATAGAAGGGGGCTCCAATAAGGCTATCAAATGATCGTTCAGCAGAAACAATTCAAGCCAGAATGGAATGGGAAAATGCATTTCAAGTAATGGGAAACAAAGGCCTGCAACCAAGAACACTCTACCCAGCAAGGCTCTCATTCAAAGTGGAAGGAGAAATAAGGAGTTTCCCAGACAAAAGAAGACTAAAAGAATACATCTCTACCAAACCAGCATTGCAAGAAATGCTAAAGGATCTGCTTAAAAAAAAAAAAAATGAAGAAACAGAGAGAACCAAAGAGGAGCATAGGTACAAAGTAGGAAAATGGCAACAAATAAATATCAATCAATAATAACCTTAAATGTAAATGGGTTAAATGCACCAATCAAAAGACATAGGGTAGCCAATTGGATAAGAAAACATGACCCACATATATGCTGTCTTCAAGAGACCCACCTCAGAACAAAAGATCGATACAAATTAAAAGTGAAGGGATGGAAAAATATATATCAAGCAAATGGACATAAGAAAAAGGCTGGAGTAGCAATATTTATTTCAGACAAAATAGATTTTATGATGATGGCCATAAAAAGAGATAAAGAAGGACATTTCATAATACTTAAGGGAACAATCCATCAAGAAGAAATAACTCTGGTAAACATATACACGCCCAACGTAGGAGCTCTGAAACATATAAGGAAAATCTTGGAGGACTTCTAGAAGGATATGAACAGCAACACACTAATAATAGGGGATTTTAATACCCCACTATCAACAAAAGACAGATCTTCCAAACAAAACAATCACTAAGGATGTTGTGGCATTGAACAACACTCTGGAAGAAATAGACCTAACTGATATATACAGAACCTTTCACCCTAAAGAAGCAAAAATACACATTCTTTTCAAATACATATGGAACATTCTCTAAGATAAACCACATGGTAGGTCCCAAGACAAACCTCCACAAATCCTGGAAAATTGAAATCATACCAAGCATCTTCTCAGATCACAATGGCTTGATCTGAGCCAATCTCAAAGGAAAAAACCAAAAACATTCTAACTCATGGAGACTGAATAACATGCTTTTAAGTAATGAATGGGTTAACAATGAGATCAAAGATGAAATCAAAAAGGTTTTGGAAACAAATGACAATGAATACACAAAAGTCCAAAACCTATGGGACACAGCATAGGCAGTCCTCAAGAGAAATTCAAAGCAATACAGGCCTACCTAAAAAGGTTAGAAGAAGTTTATACAAACAACCTAACCATAAAGCTGCAAGAACTAGAGGAGCAACAACAAACAAAGCCCAGAGCAAGTAGAAGGAATGAAATCATCAAGATCAGAGCAGAACTAAATAACTCAGAGACTCAAATTACAATTCAAATAATCAACAAGTCCAGGAGCTGGTTCTTTGAAAAAATAAACAAAATTGATAAGCCTTTCATCTAGACTCATCAAGAAAAAGAGAGAGGATCCAAATAAACAGAATCAGAAATGACAGAGGAGAAATCACAACTGATACCTCAGAAATACAAAAGATTGTAAGAAATTACTACAAACAACTATATGACAAGAAATATGACAACCTGGGTGAAATGGACACATTTCTGGAAATGTATAATCTATCAATACCGAATCCAGAAGAAGCAGAAATCATGAATAGGCCAATAACGACTAGTGAAATTGAAGAAGTAATCCAAAATCTTTCAAAGCACAAGAGCCCCGGACCAGTTGGATACACAGGTGAATTTTACTGAACATTTAAAGAAGAACTAACTCCCATCCTTCTCAACCTATTCCAAAAAATCCAGGAAGAAGGAAGACTCTCAAACTCTTAGTATGAGGCCAGTATTACTCTAATCCCACAACCAGGTCAAGACATAACTAAGGAAGAAAACTATAGGCCAGTATCTCTGACGATCATAGATGCTAAGATTCTCAACAAAATATTGGCCAACCGGATCCAGCTTACACCATGATCACGTGAGTTCCATCCCAGGGATGCAAAGATGGTACAACATGGTAAATCAATAAATGTAGTACACCACATCAACAAAATGAAAGACAAAAACCATATGATCTTATCAATAGGTACTGGAAAAACATTTCATAAAATACAGCAACCATTTATGATTAAAACCCTCAGTAAAATGGGAATAGAGGGAGCATACCTCAACATCATAAAGGCCATATATAAGAAACCTGAAGCCAACATCATACTCAATGGGCAAAAACTAAAATCTTTTCCCCTAAGATCAGGAACAAGACAAGGCTGTCCACTTTCTCCACTTTTGTTCAACATTGTCTTGGAAGTTCTAGCCATAGCTATCAGAAGAAAAAGGAATCAAAGGTATCCAAATTGGAAAGGAGGAAGTCAAACTGTCATTATTTGCAGATGATCTGATAGTGTACATACAAAACCCAATAGGCTCCACCAGAAACTTAATCTAATAAGCAAATTTAGCAAAATAGCTGGATATAAAGTCAATATCCAGAAATCAAAAGCATTTTTGTATACCAGTAATGAAACAACAGAAGCAGAAGTGAGAAAACAAGTCCCATTTACCATAGCAACAAGAAAATTAATGCACTTAGGAATAAACTTAACCAAGGAGATAAAAGACCTGTAGTCAGAAAACTACAGAACATTGAAGAAATAAAGGAAGATACAAATAAATGGAAGCATATACCATGTTCATGGATGAGAAGAATTAACATCATTAAATGTTTGTACTACCCAAAGCAATCTATAGATTCAATGCAATCCCAATTAAAATACCAATGACAGACTCACAGAAATAGAAAATATACTTCAGAAATTTATGTGGAGCCAAAAATGCCCATGAATAGCCACAGCAATCTTGAGAAAGAAGAACAAGGTAGGAATCACAATACCCAACATCAAACTATACTACAAGGCCACTGTCATCAAAACTGTCTGGTACTGGCGTAAGAATAGATATATAGATCAATGGAACAGAATAGAGAGCCCAGAAATAAACCCAGGACTCTATGGTCAATTCATATTCAACACAGGGGGAAGGAACATAACATGGAGTAAAAACAATCTCTTCAACGAGCGGTGTTGGGAGAACTGGACCCCCTACTTACACCATATGCCAGAATAAACTCAAGATAGAGAAAGGACTTAAACATAAGCAGTGCCACCATAAAGGTCCTGGAGAAAAATATAGGCAGTATAATTTTAGATACTCTACGCAGAAATGTGTTTACTGATACTTCATCAAGGGCAAGGGAGATGAAAGAACAAATCAACAAATGGGACTATATCAAATTGAAAAGTTTCTGTTCAGCAAAATTCAAAGGGAACCAACTATATGGAAAAACATATTTGCCAATGATACCTCAGACAAGGGATTGATATCCAAAATATATAAAAGACTAATGTAATTCAACACCAGGCAGACAGACAGTCCAATTAAAAAATGGGCAAAAGACCTGAACAGACAACTCACTGAGGAAAACATACAAAGGTCCCAAAGGCATAGGAAAGAATGCTCAACATCACTAGCCATCAGAGAGACGCAAATTAAAACCACAATAAGATATCACCTCACACCTGTCAGAATGGCAATCATCAACAAATCAATAAACAACAAGTGTTGGTGAGGATGTGGGACAAAGGGAACCCTGGTGCACTGCTGATGGGAATGCAGGGTGGTGCAGCCGCTATGGAAAACAGTATGGAGTTTCCTTAGAAAACTAAAAATGGAACTTCCTTTTTATCCAGCAATTCCACTACTAGGACTATATCTAAAGAACCCTGAAACACCAATTCAGAAGAACCTATGTACTCTTTTGTTCATGGCAGCACTATTTACAATAGCCAAGTGCTGGAAACAGCCTAAGTGCCTATCAATGGATGATTGGATCAAAAAACTTTAGTACATTTACACAATGGAATACTACACAGCAGAAAGGAAGAAGGAACTCCTACCCTTTGCAACAACATGGATGGAACTAGAAAGTATTATGCTTAGTGAAATAAGCTAGTCAGTGAAAGACAAATACCACATGATCTCACCCATACAGGACAATAATGAACAAAACAAACAACAAGCAAAACAGAACCAGATTCATGAATTCAGTGAATAAACAGAGCTTTAATGTGCAGGGAAGGGGAGCAGGGGGAGTGGGGAGGAAGAGGCAAAGAAGGGGAGCAGTTCAGTCAAGAACCTATTATGGAAGAACCATGGACATAAACAACAAGTGGGATTCAGTTTGTAGGGGAGTGGGTAGGTGGAGAAGGGGATGGAGGGGTGTAAAATTAGGTTGAATGTAACACAACAACAATAAAATATTTTTTAAATGTGACTATTTGCACTGGGAAAATAGTTTAGTTATAATTTAAATTTAAAATGTTTCTATTTCAGTTTAATTACCAATTATGATTTACATAGGTTTCCACTGTTCCTCAGGCTTTCTGCATAGATTATTCAAATAAACACAGTACAGTGTCATATGGATATTAGTTCATTGGCACCAACTAGATACAAGATGTGTTTATTATAATACTAGGGACAGCATGCACACTTACTACTTGCAAGACAATTCAGTAGTATCTTACATGATGCAATAAAGTGAAATGTAATCATATCAAAGCAGTTGCACTTTTTTGGAAAAATATTCTGTTTCTTCAGTTTTTAAATATAAATGAATGTGTCTTTTGGTGAATTGTCCCTACCTGCTTGTATTTTGGGGTTTGTGGGACTGCCTTCCTAGTTTTACTGTAAATATTGTCCATTCATTTTTGGTTTTGCTATCTAGTTATACTGTCTCTTTCTATGTGAGAGGCATTTTAAAAATGCTGTTACTACTTCTGTTTTCCTCTGAAAAATAGTTTGTATTTTTTCAAAACTGCAGTATATGCAGCTCCTTTTTGTGTTAAGTGGCTCTTAGAAAGATATTGATAGGTATTTAAGGGTAAATGAGAAAGGGAGGTGAAAAAGTTAAGAGTCCTAATTTTTCTGATTAAATAATTACTTTTCCCTTCTGTGTCTTCAGGTTGATGAGCATTCAACAGAGATGGAAAAGTTTTCAGTGATGAAGCAACAGCTCCAAGAGAAGGAGGAACTCATTAGTACTTTGCAAGCCCAGCTCAGCCAGACGCAGGCAGAGCAAGCTGCTCAGGTAGGATGGAAGGTACCTCGTAATCATTAGGATGAAGAATCACAAAAGTCTAATGGGTTATTACATGCCAAGTCAATTCAACACTTGCTTTTAGAAGCCTAGTAGATAAAACTATAAAGCTAGACTGTTGCATTAGAAATTAAAGGGGTATAATATTAGAAGAATTAGAAGTGTTATTTACCTTGATTAATTTGCCATAGCCTAATTGATATCTATTTCTTAATTCTACAGAGATTTGGTTTTAATAGCACACAGAGATTCAGTCTCTTAGAAATGAGCTCACACTAAATTCAAAAGAGAGTGAAACTAAAAGAAATATAAATGATTAGGTTCAGTCTTTCCCTTACTAAAAGTTCATTAGGAAGTTAAATTACAATCAGAAGATAACTTAATTAGTATGTAATAAGAAATCGATATAGGTTATATGACTTAATATTAAATGGTGCTGTATGTGAAACTCTTCATATTTTTTCTTCTACTAGGACCAGGCTATTTGGACTGGTGTCATCAACCCTTTTTCTAATTTTCTAAATTTTCAGTTTGACCACCTACCCCCATATTTTTCCTTTCGGAATGCTTTTGCCTCCTGACACATTTTGTTTTCCTGGAGTACCTTTGTATAGTAGTTAATCTTATCGATCAGGTATTCTCTTTATTGATAACTTGCAGTATTAGAGGTGCCTTCTGTCTGTGGATGATAGTCTGATGCTATGTATACAGTGAAAATTTTATTCCTGAAATCCTTATTTTTACCTATTAGCTTTTATTATGTCCTTTTTATATACAAGCACTGTATGTAATTTAGGATGGAAATTTACAGAATATGAATTTGCCCACAAGTAGCTTAAAACATTGGAAGCCAGGATTTATAAACATATGAACAGATCCATCATGATGCAAGTAATTCTAAGTAAGTGCATATGGCAACAGCAACACGGACAAACTGTTTTGAGAGGTGAAAGTGGCTACTCTGAGTTTGACAACCAAGGAAGATTACATGAAAAAGTTAGATTTAGGCAAAATTGTGATGGATATGTAACATCTAGCCAGGATTGGGCAAGGTACTCATTTGTGGAGAATGATGTGGGCAAAGTTTCAGGAAGGAAAAAGAAGACAGTACCTTTACATGAAAGGACATGTAGATGTGTTTAACTAATTAAGAACTCTAGTGCCTATATACTTGAAACACAGGATTCCAAGTTCATAGTGACATCAGAATTCAGATAATCACAAAAAATTTGAAGGCTTTTGTTCTCCATAGAAGGAAAATCAAGGTCAATTCAAGGTATCAAAATTGAGAAATCTGCAATAGGTAAGGACCATTGCAGAATGAACATCCTAAGAACTAGTGGGCATGCTTATCCAGAGATCTTAATGAAATGAATAAGCACATACACACACACAAACACACACACATACACACATACACAACCTCAAAAAGCAATACTGATACTGAGTGGCGCACAGTTAGTCAATTTATCCCCATTTCATTTTGTTAAGGGTCAGCTACAAATGAGGTTGATCTACTAGTCTTCAAATAATGAACAGCTGAAAACAGCTCTCTGGGGAGGTGGTGTGGGTTTGGAAATCGTACATAGTTCTTCAGTAGAAGTAATTTAAAAAAAATAAATCTAGAAAGATTTGTATTTTCTGTTGCAGAAAATCCTAAATAAAAGATACATTAGTTTGAAGTTTGACTTACAAGACTTTCATTGAAAGTTTTTGAGCATGAGTGTGGTATTGAAAGAAGTGTCTAGGGCTTAACAGAAATCTAACTTCATTGTATGTTTAATATTCTAATCTCCTTAAAACTTGAAAAATATCTACCTATTATATATTTAAACATTTCTAGCAATCATGCAAATAAAATTTTCTATCAAAATTTATGTTTAGGCTGACTTCTGAATTTGATAATAGGCTTTCTGTCACATTTAGAAGTTACTGTCAGATCTGTCTCTCTTCCGATATTATCAACTTTGACATTCAAACTTTAATTTAAAAAACCTATTGTCTATCAATTTTCATTGTCTATCTTTGGAGACTAGTCTGAGTTTTGTTTGTGATATTTGGAAAGTGTAACTTGTATAGTTTCTCTGGTGTGTGTGTCTTTAGTTGAGTTCCATGCAGCAGGTGGTCCGAGAGAAAGATGCCCGCTTTGAAACACAAGTTCGTCTTCATGAAGATGAGCTTCTTCAGTTAGTAACCCAGGCAGATGTGGAAACAGAGATGCAACAGGTGTGTTGCTAAAACTTAGTAGAATGACTGTCATTTTGGTTGACATTTAATTGAATTGTCACAGCCATTTTTTCACCTTTATCCACTGCTCTTCACATGATCTTAACATACTCCTATTTGGCTTCTTTTTGGTGTTCTTGTCTTCTGTTGCATATTGATTGTTTATTTTTTTCTTATTTTTACGTTGCCTCTTTAACCAGGTGTTGGTACTCAAAAGCTGAGTATAATAGGTAGATGTATGTGTTAGTCAGAAATGGGTTTCTCTTTGGTTTGATGATCATAGATAGATACTAACCTCTGTGCATTAAAAACCTGATTCAAATCTTCAAATCAATGAAGCCAGTTTTAAACTTTCAAGAATTAAAGATGAAAAGGATTGATTTTGAAGCCATAACATTTTTTATTCAATCAGTATTTTTAAAAAGTTTAATTTATTTTGAAAGTTGGCTTTGTTGTTTTTAAGCTTATTGTCTACTAACTCAACAGTATTTGTTTTTATTTAGTGTGTAGTGCAGTGTGGTACCTAAAGGCTCTCCAGGGGTCATAGATTGATCAATTTAATTGTTTGTGAGTGAAAACATCTTCCAAGTTCTAAGCAATCCTTTGGAAAATACCACTAAATGAGGTTTAGAATACAACACTTTTTAAAGTATAATATTAATGTACACATGTATCATAGATTTACTCATTCAACAAATGTTTTTTGAGTGCATGTCCTACTCATGACACTAGAAGAGAAATAGTTCTTGCCTGCAGAGAATGTTCTTTTCAGTGAGTGAGGTATACATGTTCTTACATTATTTAGGTTCAGGACAAATGGACTATATAATTTAAAAGGTAGAAATGTTTCATTTTCTTCAATGATTAAAAGGCTTCCTAATTCAGGGACTTGCTTGCCTCTCAGTTTGGTGCTTATCAGTGCTGTGGAAAATACATTTTTGGAGATTCGTACTTGTTGGCGGATGGGGAGCATGACATGCTGGTGTCCCACTGTCTGATCTGTCACCCTCAACATTCAGAAAGTAAGCAAATGATAGTGCTCATTAGTTAGCACATTATGTCTAAAACATTTTTTTTCTCAGAAATTGAGGGTGCTACAGAGGAAGCTTGAAGAGCATGAAGAAGCCTTGTTGGGCCGGGCTCAGGTCGTGGACTTGCTGCAACAGGAGCTGACTGCTGCCGAAGAGAGAAACCAGGTACTTACTACCTTGTGATATTTATTCATTTCTACTTTAGTTTTCCAGGCAGCAGGTATAAGATTTTGTTAAAAGTTTTCAGAGAACTGATGGCATTTATTCGTGTTTTCAACAAATTTCCCAGTGGTGATGATGTGTTATAAGCAAAACAGGTATGGTACTGTTTTTTCTCTTGTGAAGCTTATATTTCACATCTTTCATTGCTGCTCTTTTCCTTTGGGATTAAATCTAGGGTCCTAGTTTCTCTAGAATGTCATCTTTTCCTCTGATGAGTTTCTTTTCTCTCAGCTTACCTCTTCCCTGTCTTGAATGGTTCTTGTGCTTTATGTACTATCCCTTCTTTGCCTGTTTTCGCTGGTTAACTTTCTGTGAGATTGATATATTCCCACCATGCAATATTTCTTTGAATCTAAAGGTGATCAAGGATATTGCTGTTCTAGGATTTTAAACTCAAGTATCCCATTCCCTGACTGTAATCTATCTTGTTCTCTTTCTTAGACTGTCCTGACTTTCCTTCTCATTGAGGTCTTTTGATCTTTTTAGTTTGTTCCTCTAGTATTGTTAGTTATTTTTTGGTCCCTCCTTTTTTTTTTTTTTTTTTTTAATTTTATTTATTATTTTTAGAGAGAGGGGAAGAGAGAGAAGCAGAGAGGGAGAGACATATCAACGTATGGTGGCCTTTCACCTGCCACTAGCTATGGACCTGGCTGGAGACTTGGCTGGAGACCTGGCTGGAGACCTGGCTATGTGCCCTGGCTAGGGAATTGAACCAGCTACCTTTGGGTTTGCCGGCCAGCACCTTATCCACTGTGCCAGCAGCCAGGGCCTGGTCCCTCTTTTTTTGCCTGTCTAGTATAGACCAGCGTTTAGCTATTTGGGCTACTCTTTTTCCACCCCTTGTTTTCCCTGCATCCCTGCCTGTTACTTTCAGAAAGCCATGTTGTAATGTGGAATTGATGTCTCAGTTCACATTCTCTGCTTGTTACCTGGGTGCGGCATGCTACTGGAGAAAGTCAAGCATCTCCTTTTTTCTTAACTTTCAACCCTCCTTCACAAGGACTTTCTTGTATAGAAACATGTTCCCTTCTCTCAGTCCTCACAAAAGCCATTCCCTGACCCTGTGGCCCCTCTTGGCTATCATCAGATAATCAAGTTCAAATCCTTATCATGCCACTAACTAGATAAGTTACTATATAGATAGTTAAGTATATGTGACTTTTGGTAAATTTCCCTTCTTTCTGCTCCTCTTAATTCCTTATAAGTATCTTTTTCATGGCCTCTATAATTTTGCATTATAATACTTGGTTTAGTGTGACTTTCCCTCTGAACTTTGAATTTTTTGAGGGCAGGGACTAGATTCATTCATTCATTCATTCCTCAAAATACTATGTATAATGTGCTGTGTGGTAGAGAGCAAGGATGACAAAACAGACACAGTTCCTTCTCTTTTTCTTTTCCCCCTTCTCTTATTGAACTTATTTTGTATTGGGAGAGATAGAAATTAAAAGACAATGACTCAAACAAATACAAACAATTAATGTCATAAATAAATACAAAGTCTCAAAGGTATCAAGAAGCAAAAATTGAGGGTCTCATGCAGTTGTAGGTTTGATGCTGAGTGTCTAGCCCCATGCTTCACTTCACTCTGCTTATTGAAATGAATTTATTCTTGGTGAAATCAAAGAATTTATGGTTCATGAGGCTCTGTCTTTTTGTCTTAGATTCTCTCTCAGCAGTTACAGCAGATGGAAGCTGAGTGTAATACTTTAAGGAACACTGTGGAAACAGAAAGAGAGGAGTCCAAGATTCTGATGGAAAAGATGGAACTTGAAGTGGCAGAAAGAAAATTATCCTTCCATAACCTGCAGGAAGAAATGCACCATCTACTGGAACAGCTTGATAAGGCAGGTCAAGCCCAGGCTGAACTTCAGTCCCGGTACAGTGCTTTGGAGCAGAAGCACAAAACAGAAACAGAAGAGAAGACCTTTCACATTTTGAGTCTTCAAAAGACTGAGCAAGAACTGCTCTTTTCCTGTAATGCTCTAAAGGATGAAAATTCAAAGCTTCTCCAAGATAAGAGTGAACAGGCACTTCATTCATCCCAAGCCATTCAGCAGCTAAAAGGTCAGTGTTTGATTGCTTTGGAAGCCCACTTGTCCAGTACTTGAATGCTTCTGCTTGAGAATTCTACTGATCTGTTAATGGTATCATTTGCTCAAACTGATTGAATCAATAGAAGGTTTAAGAAAGGCATCTTTTCTGAACTCTTTGTAGCTTTTCTACTGTCTTATTGTATTAAGTAATACAATACATTGTATTAGCTTGCTTATTGTATTAAGCAAGTTATAATCTTGCTTAATACAATAATTATCATCATAGTACTAAAAACTATTGATGATGGTGTGTCAAACATTTAAAAGAATGCTATGTGAAACATGACTGAAGGGTTCAATGACTGAAATGAGTAGGATTTGAATTAATTTTGGATTACTCAGGCCAGATCTAGGTACATAGGTAGTAGGGAGACTGAATTGCATGGAGTAATTATTACTTCTAAAGATGGATCTGAACGATTTTCTTGTAATTGAAACTTTCTTTTTATTTTTATTTTTTTTATTTTTTAAAGATTTTATTTATTATTTTATAGAGAGGCAGAGAGGAAGAGAGACATCAATGTATGGTTGCTTTTCACCTGCCTCCAGCCACATACCTGACTGGAGACCTGGTTTGCAACCTCGTTATATGCCCTGGCTGGGGAATCGAACCTGCGACCTTTGGGTTCGCAGGCGGGCGCCTTATCCATTGTGCTACCAGCCAGGGCCCTGAAACTTTCTTTTTAAAGAAAACTTTTATCCTTTATGAACATTTAAAGAAAATTTATTTTTTAAAAGCAATCTTATTAAAGTAATAGATGCCTCTAATTTAGTTTAATTCAATAGATTGGCATATATTTAAAGGAAAGATTTTAGAAAGAATTGAGTTGAAGGTCTGCATTGAAGGACTGAACATTATTAACCAGAAAGCCTTGAGGGGAATAATATGGGAACAGCTTTTTACAAGCACACTGTCCTCTTAAATGGACCATGTTCACGATTAAACTGTGCTGTAGAATGTCAGGGGGGCTTATAACACCTAAGTGAAGAGTGAAATAAAACTTGAAATACTAAAGGCATTTTTAACGGGGAAAGGAAAAATTCTTTTTAAAAAATAGCTAGGCCTCTTTTATTTACCTTTGAAGCAAGTGGCTTACTGAGTTGCCTTTTGGTCCTTGAGAGCATTTAAACAGTTGAAAAAATGCCATCATCGACACCATAGCTTTAAATTAAGATAACTAAACTAAACAGTGTATGATGTGTCCCTAGAAAATAATAACTCACTAAGTTTCAGATTCGATGCAGAGATCATTTCTATTTATTTCCTTTTCCTTAGATCAACTCGAGCAAAAATCCAAAGAAATTAGCCAATTTCTAAATAAACCAACCTTGCAGAAAGATGAGACAACACCTCAGACTTCTTCCCCAGATATTTATAATGAAGGTGCACAGGTAATTGAATGTATACTACTTCTGAATATGCTCTTTTTGTCTTTGGATGTTCAAATGACAAGTTATTCCATAAAGCAGTATAAACCTTCTGTCTTTTGTGCCTGATAAAATGCTTTTTTTGGAAGGAATCAGGAAAGACATTAATTTAGGGTCTCAACAACAAATAATGAGTAAAAAAGTAGATAACAAGCAACATGATCTCAAAAGTCTTTCTGATTCTAAGGTATTAGAAATCTCTATTGGGGATGAATCATTATTTTCTTAATCTTGTAATCAGTTTTCTAAGTTGAGAAGGCTGTTTTATTTCTGGAAGGCTGAGATTTGATCAGGTTTAATGTATACAAATCAGTCTAACCAAATTTAAAAGTTTATTACAGAAATCACAATGTTCCCATTAATTAATTTAATGGGAAACATTTAATTTAATTCCCGAGTGGCTGTTGATTGACCAGTCTGTTTTTTCTTCCTTATATAAAAACCTCTGTGGGAAGTTAGCTTATAATTACCAGAAGGCTGCCAATTAAGCAAAAATATCAGAATAAGGGGAGTTAGTTTGATTACCTTAATTAGCTAGTGTCAAAATGAGATAACTAAATTCATTTATCTCTGTTATAAAATTGTACCTTTCCAAACTGACAGGCATAATAATCAGTAGAATCCCATGTTACCTGGGCAGTACTGTGCACTGATAAAAATTTTTTGTTTCCTGGTTTCTAACATGTAGGCTTTCCAGCCTCTTCTATTCTTTCATTTTCAACTTTTTCCTCCAATGTTTTGTTAGGACATATTCAGCAATGTTAAAAAGTTTAATGAATTTTATACTGAATATATGTATACCCACCATCTAGATTCTATCACTAACTTTTTATTATATTTGCTTTACCAAAATCCATTTATCCATTCATCAATTCATCTTAATTTTTTAATACATTTCACAGTAAGTTGTGAACATCAGTGCATTTACCTCTATTTCAGCATGCATGTCATCGACTAGATTTTAATATTTGTTTGTAGTTCTTCTGAGAATCCACAAAATGTGGTATGTATAAATGTAAAGTATACCATCCATTGAGTTTTGTTAAATGCATATATATACCTGTTACCCAAATCCTTATCAAGATATATTATTATCATAATCCTCAAAAGTTTCCTTATACTCTTTTTTATTGAATTTATTGGGGCTACATTGGTTAATAATATGAGTTTCAACTCATACTCTTTTGAGGTCACTCCTACTTCCTCTCCAGAGATAACCAGTGCTCTGTTTTATTCACTGCAAGTAAATTATGCCTGTTTTACAATATCATATTAATTTCATACATATGTGCTCTTTTGTGTAAAGCTTTTTTCACTTAGCATGTTTTAAGTTTCATCCATATATCCTAAATATTATAATTTTTTTATATTGCTGAAAAGTACTCCATTTTATGGCTATATTGCCTTTCCTTTTGGGCTGTAATTTTCTTGATAATTTGAAGTTTTTGAATTTTATTTTCATTTATTGACTTATTTTCCTTTTTTTAAAGATTTTATTTATTATTTTTAGAGAGAGGGGAAGAGAGGGAGGCAGAGAGGGAGAGAAACATTATATTTGCCTTTCACCTGCCTCCAGGTATGGACCTGGCTGGAGACCTGGCTTGCAACCTGGTTATGTGCCCTGGCTGGGAATGGAACCATCGACTTTTGGGTTCTTGGGCTGGCACCTTTCCACTGAGCCACTAGGGCTTATTTTCCTTTTAAATAACTCAAAGAGAAATATAATTAGCATACAATAATATGAACACTTTTTAAAGTGTACATTTGATGAATTTTAGCATATGCATTAAACCATCACCACTATCAAGAACATGAACATACTCATTATCATGCTCCCTTTTAATTTCTTCCTACACCTCCCTCTACCCAGGCAATCACTGATCTTTTTTCTGTCATGATATATCAGTTTGTGTTTTTAGGATTTTATGTAATTTTATGTACTGTTTAACTTTCCCCATTTCCTTTGGGGAGACTTATCCTATTATATGTACAGCAATAATTTATTCTTTTATATTATTGAGGATACTGTACATAGTGCAGTTTGCTTATCCATTTATTGTTGGACAAATTTGGCTAGTTGACAGTTTTTGGCTATTAAAAATAAAGCTTCTGATGAATGTTCTTTTATTGTTGGTAAATACCTAGAAGTGGAGTGCCCGGATCATATGGGAGCTATTTGGGATGTTTTAAGACACTGCCAGAGTACTATCCAAAGTGGTTGTATCATTTTACATTCTCCCTAGCAGTGAATGAAAGTTTCAGGGATACACCTCACTTGGTAATAATACATTATTCTTCTATTTTGTTAGATTCAGTTTGCTAAAATTTTGTTTTAAAATTTTGCATTTATGTTCATGAAGAATATATGTTTGCCTGTGTAGTTTTTTGTAATATCTTTTTCTGATTTTGCTATGTGATTAATGCTAGCCTTTTGGAATGAATTGAGAAGTATTCTTTTCTCTTTAGTTTTTAAAAAGATTTTATGTATACTTGGTATTATTTCTTTCTTAAATTTCTTTTGTGAAAATTCACCAGTGAAGCCAACTAGTTTTGGAGGGTTTTTTTTTTTTTTTTTTTTTTTTTTTTTTTTTTTTTTTTTTTTTTTTTTTTTTTTTTTTTTTTTTTTTTTTTTTTTTTTTTTTTTTTTTTTTTTTTTTTTTTTTTTTTTTTTTTTTTTTTTTTTTGGTTTTGTTTGTTTGTTTGCTTGTTTGTTTTTTGTGGAAGCATATTTCTGTACAAATTCTATTTTTTTAATATTGGGTTGGCCAAAAAGTTCATTTTGTTTTATACATAGATGGCTCTAGAAGTGAGTTGTCTTTAACATCATTTGAAACAATTTTGTTAGATTGTATTGTGACAACTGTCATATTAGCATGAATTTTAATAAAACATAGAACAAAAAATATCAAAATTGGTGAATTTTGTGCAGCCATTTTAATATTGAAGATGGAAGAAAATATACAACATTTTTGGAGTATTATGCTTTATTATTTCAAGAAAGGTAAAAATGCAACTGAAATCCAAAATAAGATTTGTGCAGTGTTAGGGAGAAGGTACTGTGACTGATCAAATGGGTCGAAAGTGGTTTGTGAAGATTCTTGGTACTGTTGATATTTTGGCCAAATAATTGTTTGATGTGGGGCTGTCTTATGCATTGGAAGATGTTTAGCAGCACCTCTGGCCCCTGTTCACTAGAAGCCAATAGTGGGAGATAGCCAACATACTCAGAATATCCAAATCAATAGTTATTGGTGAAAATAAAAACTTTATTATTTTACGGAAGAAACCATACAGACTTTTTGGCCAACCCAATGGCTATATGGCTATTCAGGTCATCTATTTTTTTTCTTCAGTGAGCTTTGGTGTTTTATATCTCTTGTAGGAAATTTGTACATTTCATTGAAAGTCTCAAGTTTATAGGCATAAAGTTATTCATAATAGTTCCTAATTATCCATTTGATATCAGTTGAATCTGTTGTGATGTCACTTGTCCCATTCCTGATACTGGTAATGTGTGCTTTCTTTCTTAAACAGGTTAGACTGACCAGAGGTTTACCAACTTTATTGATGTTTAAAAAAAAAGCTTGGGCTTTTATTTATTTGCTCTTGTTTCCTGTTTTCTATTTCATTGATTTATACTTTGACTTTTGCTATTTACTTTGGATTTGATTTCTTCTTAGCTTCTTTTGTTTTTAGTATATTTCATTGATTATGCTGTTACAGTTGTCCCAATATCTTTTCCCTTTGCTTCCCTCCACCTGGGACCCCCCTTCTCTTCTGCAGTTCCACCTCCCTTAGTTCATGCTCATGGGTCGTGTGTATAAGTTTCCTGATTTCACTCTTTCTTGTATTATTCTTAACTTCCCAGTGTCTGTCTTGTACCCACCAATTATGTTTCCTAATCCCTACACCATTTCCCCATTTTCTCCCCCTTCCCCCTCCCAGCTGATACCCTTCCTGTTGATCTCCATACCTAAGATTCTGATCTATTCTGGTTGTTTGCCTAGTTTGTTTTTGTTTTTAATTTATCTGGTGTTGATAGTTGTGAGTTTGTTGTCACTTTAATGTTCATAGTTTTTATCTTCTTTTTCTTAAGTCCCTTTAACATTTTATATAACAATACCTTGGTAATGGTGAACTCCTTTAGTTTTACCTTGTCTGGGAAGCACTTTACCCTTCCATTCTAAGTGATAGCTTTGCTGGATAGAGTAATTTTGATTGTAGGTCCTTGTTTTTCATCACTTTGAATATTTCTTGTTAGTTAGTCCTTTCTTGCCTGCAAAGTTTCTTTTGGGAAATCAGCTGATATCTTATAGGAACCCCTTTGTAAGTACTTCTCTTCTCTTGCTGCTTTTAAGATTCTCCCTTTATCATTAACATTTGGCATTTTAATTATGATGTGTCTTGGTGTGGTCCTTTTTGTGTCTAGCTTGTTTTGGACTGTCTGTGCTTCCTGGACTTGTATGTCTATTTCCTTCACCAAATTAGGGAAGTTTTCCTTTATTCTTTTTTCATACAAGTTTTCAATCTCTTACTCTTCCTCGTCTCCTTCTGGCACCCCTATAACTCTGATGTTGGCATGTTTAAAGTTGTCCCAGAGGCTCCTAAGCATCTCCTTATTTTTTTCAATTCTTGTTTCTTCATTCTGTATACTGGTTGACTATTTATTTCTTCCTTATGTTCCAAATCATTAATTTGAACCCCGGTTTGCTTCCCTGCATTACTTTTGTGTGGATTTTCCTTCATTTTACATAGCATAGCCTTCATTTCTTCCCATCTGTATTTTCGGTACTCAAGCATATCTGTCAAGTCCGTGAGCATCTTTATTACCAGTGTTTTGAACTCTGCATCTGTTAGGTTGGCTGTCTGCTTGTCACTTAGTTCTCCCACTGGCACCTTAATCTGTTACTTTTTTGGGCCATACTGCTCTGTGTCCCCAACTTAACAGGCTCCTGTGCTTGCCTTTGCATCTTAGGTAGAGCTGTCACAGCTGTTATGTTGTAAGGGGTGGACCCTTAGGTATTCATCAGTATGAGGTGACCCATTTCACCACATTGTGGTGCTGTATGTGGGGGAGGAGTTTAAGAGGGAAAAATGCTGCTTGCTCCACACTTGCCCCTTTTCCAGGCACTTTTCTGGCTTCCCATATGGGACTGGCGCCTATCTAGTTGTTGCTCTTGCCATGGTTCCCAGAGTGGGTGGGCCTGCAGACATTCTAGAACCATGGGGACCTCTAAACAAATGAACTTTACTGAGAGACTAGCAGTTTTTTCCTCTGCCCCATCCTCACTGGTTTTCAGTCAGAAGTAATGAGGCTTTATTTTCACCGTTGCACTGGAACCAGGAGCCATGCAGCCTAGTCTTATTCTGGGAGCACTCCCTGGGTGTTCCTGCTTTTTATTTTAATGTCTGACTGAGCTTTCTGCCAGCTGACCACAGCTGCGATCTTGCCACAGCTACCATGCTGCCAAACCATGTCTTCTCTGTCCTGGCTCTGCCCCTCCTACCTGTCTGGATGAGTATTTCTTCTTTATACCTTTATTTTGTTGGACTTCTTTGCAGCTTGGTTTTCTGGAACTTCTGGTTGTCTCTAGTTTTGAGATAGATGTATTCTTTCTTAGTTGTGGAGGGAGATGCAGCATGTCTGCCTACACCTCTGTCTTGACTGGAAGTCCCTCCTCTTAGCTTCTTAAGGTATAACCTGAGCCTAGTTGTTTGAGACCTTTCTTATATATGCATTTTATACTATGCATTTCCCTCACTAAAATTTGCTTTAGTAGCATTCCACCAATTCTGTTGTTTTCATTTTCACTGATTGCAAAATACAAATATACCTTTTGATTTCTTCTTTGATCTCTGGGTTATTAAGTTTCCAAATATTTGTAGATGACATGTATAGAGGTTTTTCTGATTTTTAATGTAATTCCAGACTACCTATTTTATGTGACTTGAGTCTTTGAGAATTGATTGAGACTTTTATTATGGCCCAGAATAATATTTATTTTGGTATATGTTCCATATGTAGTTTAAAATAATGTGTAGTCTGCTCTTGTTGGCTGGAGTGTTCTATAAATGTCAGTCATGTAAAGTTGGTTGATAGTAATATTCAAGTATATTATGTACTTGCTGCTTTTTTGCCTACTTGTTTTCTCAGTTATTAAAATGAGTTGAAATATCAGATTATAGTTGTAGATTTATGTAATTCTCCATATAGTTTGATCCATTTTTGCATCATGTATTCCTTTTTTTTTTTTTAATTTAATTTTATTGTTGTTGTATTACACCCATCCTCTTTTTGCTCCCCTCTGTGCATCATGTATTCTTAAGCTATATTATTGATGATTTAAACATTTAGCATTATTTGTCATCTTATTTTGTTTTAATTATTTTTCAATTACAGCTGACATTTAAATATCCTACTTTCAAGTGTACAGCCTAGTGGTTAGACATCTATATAATTTGTGAAGTGGACACCTCCCCAACCCACGAAGTCTGGTACCCACCTGGCACCATACTTAATTACACTGTTATTAACTATGTTCCCTATACTGTATTTTACATCCCTGAGACTGTTTTGTAACTAACTGCCAGTTAGTAATTTTTTATCTCTTCACCTTTTCCACCCAGCCCCTCAAGTTCTCCTCCCATTAGTTCTCTGTATTTATTATTTTATGTCTTTTTTTATTGTGACCTATTTATCATTATGAAATGACCTTCTTTGTCTATGGTGACATTCTTTGCTCTGATATGTATCTTTGTCTAATATTAATGTACCTACTCTATTTTTCTCTTGACTAGTGTCAACATAATGTATCACTTTTACAACATACATGCTTAACCATTCAGCCTTCTGAAAGTGGAAAGTTAATACCTTTCCACTCCACTTAAAATGTTCAATAGAAACCTTGTAATCATTAACTCTTGAACTATTCTTTGTGCTACATGTGCAGTTTATATTATATCAACAACAGAAGTCCCAGATCACAATTTTAACATTAAAACTTTTCTTCTTATCCTTGTTTGTGATATAATTAGTTGTAGTTTTCTTTCTAATTTTCTCTCCTAGCTTTTGTTAAGTTTCTTGTGTGTATAAATCTGTATTTGGGAAAATTTTGGCCATTGTTTTGTAAATGTTTCTGCCCATTTTGCCCTTTGTCTTTCTATAGAAACTCTCTACTATGACTTACTGTTTTTTAATTCATTATGAGCATATTTTTCTTTATGTTCTGAGGTAGTTATGATAGTATCTTTAAAATCATTTTTGCTAATTGCAAAATCTGCATCATATTGTACTTGGTCTCCGTTGAATATATTTGTTTATTTGTTCCGAGAATTGGTCACAGTTTTCTATTTCTTTGTGTGATGAGTGATTTTGTATTGAATCCTGAATATTGCCTATGTTTTGTTCTCAAGACTCTTCTGTTATTAAGTTCTGAAGAGTTTTGATTACTTTTAGATCTGCCAGGAATCTGGACTCAAAACACAAACTCTGGCCTATGGTAGGCAGCCACTCAAAACTCAGTTGAATTATATTTGCCTTACCTTCAGGTCAGCCCTGCAAATGCATAATTCATTATTCATAAGTTTATATGTATTAGGTTGCCCAAAAAGTCTATATGTTTTTTTCTGTAAAATAAAAGACACATTTTTTATTTTCACCAATAACTATTGATTTTGATATTTTGAGTATGTTGGCTATCTCCCACTACTGGCTTCTAGTGGGTAGAGGCCAGGGGTGCTGCTAAACCTCTTCTAATGCATAAAACAGCCCCACAGCAAACAATTACTTGGCCAGTAGTACAAAGAATCATTGCAAACCACTTTTGACCCATATGATCAGTCACAGCACTTTCTACATATACTTCACAAATCTTATTTTGGATTTCAGTTGCATTTTTACCTTTCTAGAAATAATAAAGCATATTACACCAAAAATGTTGTGCTTTTTCTTCCATCTTCAGTATTAAAATGGCTGCACAAAAATTCAATTTTGATAAGGTTTCTTTTTTTTTTAAGTCATGCTGATATGACAGCTGTTGCAATATAATCTAACAAAATTGTTTCAAATGAAATTAAAGATGGTTAGCATTACTAGAGCCATCATACAGAAAATAATGGAACAAACTTTTTGGCCAACTCAATAGAATTTAGGGTTCCCCCTTGCTAAAAGTTTTTCCTTTTGATTTCCTCCCTCAAGTTCTGGCAGCCCAAAGTCTGTCCCAAAGTCCCTTTCCTTGTTCTTCAGGCCACAAACAACTGTTGCATTTCTGTGTTTTGTTTGTTCTGTAGAATGCATATTGGGAACTTACCTCAGGATAAAAGCCATATAATCCTTAAACATATGTCTTGCTATTTTTCTTTCTTTCTTTCTTTTTTTTTAAGATTTTATTTATATTTTTAGAGAGGGGAAAGGAGAGAGGCAGAGAGGGAGAGAGACATCAATGTATAGCCTTTCACCTGCCCCTGGCTACAGACCTGGCTTGCAACCTGGTTATGTGCCTGGCTGGGAATCGAACCAGCAACCTTTGGGTTTGCAGGCCAGCACCTATCCACTGTGCCATCATCAGACAGGGCTGTCTTGCTATTTCTTTAAACATGAAATGAAAGTTTGGGGCTGAATGAGCTGTAAAAACCCTCAAGGCTCAAAATTTCTACAATGTTCTGAAACATTACATAGAATAATAGTGTTGGGGAAGAAAAATATATAAAAAGAAACAAAACTAAAGATGTGGCAAAATTTGATACTTGCCTGTCATTAGGAAAAGCAAACAATATGTTTGCATGAAGCACAAGAGAATTTTTACTTAGAAAAACAAAAACAATTATGGCTCTTCTTTCTTTCTCCTTCAAGATGAGAGACTGTTATCAGGTGGGATTAATCTAATTTTATGATATGATATTTATTTAGGGACCAGAAGTGTTCTTTCTTCTACAGTAGAGTTAGGATTTCTGTCTTTGTAATCTAGGCTTCAGATTTAAAATAAAAAACCAGTGAACTGAAATTTTGTGTGTCTAGAAACAACATTCTTTAATGATTACTTAGGCAGTAATTGGATGTTATTTTAAAAGCAAGGGAGCCCTGGCTGGTGTGGCTCAGTGGATTGAGTACCAGCCTATGAACCCAAGTGTTGCTGGTTTGATTCCCAGTCAGGGCACATAACCAGGTTGCAAGCCAGGTTTCCACCCTGGTCCCCAGCTGGAGGCAGGTGAAAGGCAATCATACATTGATGTTTCTCTCCCTTTCTTCCTCTTCCCCTTCCCCTCTCTCTAAAAATAATGAATAAAATCTTTTTTAAAAAATAGGCCCTGGTTGGTGGCTCAGTGGATAAGCACCAGCCTGCAAACCCAAATGTCACTGGTTCAATTCCCAACCAGGCACATAACTAGGTTGCAAACCAGGTCTCCAGCCAGGTCTGTATCTGGAGGCAGGTGAAAGGCAATCATATACGGATGTTTCTCTCTCCTTCTCTGCCTCTCTCCCTTCCCCTCTCTCTAAATATAAATACAATCTTAATAAATAAATAAATAAAAGCAGTGGGGTAAGAATGGGGACAACTGTAATGGAACAACTAACTAAATAAAGTGTTTTCATGGCTGAAGAACTGTTAGAAGACAAAAATTTCTGGAGCTCATCTGGCATTAATATGTAAGTTTTTTGTTTTTTTTTTTACTGGTGAATCATTAATTTTTTGTCTTTCTGCTATTTAGGCAATCACTGAAGAGAATATTGCCTTTTTGCAGAAGAGGATGGTAGAGCTAGAGAGTGAAAAGGAAGCCTTGTTCCTTAGTTCTATAGAGGTGGAGAAACTGAAAGCTGAGAATGGTATGTGTGAATGAAAAACATAATTGTGTCTTCTTAACCCACAAGTGCTCTACTTTTATCACAATATGTATATAATATATAGAGTCTCTGATTGGTTGATAATAAAGATCTTAGATAACTGAGCAGGTGGTTATCAAAGATAGGATCAACATACATTAAACAACTCAACCACAATACCAATGTTTACATTTAGCAGTTTGGGCTATAAATGCTGCAGGATATCTGTATTATATTCATTTTGGAGTGGTCAAGGACTCTTCTAGAAGTATAGCCTAAATAGGACTTTAACAAGATGATGCATTTTATTAAATAGGCAAAATGAAAACAGAAAAGAAATTCCTGGTAAAAAGTTTGTAAGATGAGGTAATAGAGATCAGTATAAATAAAGGTTCAAAGGTAGAAACCATTTTGGGTTTTGCTCATGTTATACACAACTTGGAACCCTATTTCTTTCCTTTAGCTTGTCTAATTCTTGCTCATCTTTCAGGCCTTAACTAGGGCATTATCTTTTTCAGGAAGTCGACTTTGATCTCCCAAAGTTGAATTAAATGCATTGTGTGCTTTTGTAATATCCTTGCATTCCTTTAACATTATGTTAAAATAATACATTTAGGGAGAGGGGGTAAATAAAAAACTAAATACATTTATATTTTATACTGTTCACTCTTCAAGGAAAAAGTTATGCTCGTTCAGGACAGGGACCGTATTTTATCATCTTCGCTTTATCCTTTAACAAGAATTAAAATAGTATATGGCAAATTGTAGCTGCCTAATAAAAATTTGTTGGATTGAACTAAATTTAGCATTTTATTCTATTGTAATGTGTGTCAGTCATTAGTAAGAATGAAGACATACCTTCCTCCATTTATCACCCACTTCACAAGGACCTAAAGGTTTAGTAGCATGTAGTTAATAACAATTTACTGATCTATTTTATCCTGCATTAACTGACTAATATACTTTGTCTTCTGAGTGAAAATGAATACCAAGTAAAGTTTGTATCATTTCTTAAACTCTAAAGCTAATATTCTACCTTGACTATTTCATAGTTCCACTTAGCTCTAAACTAGGGATTCTACCTTTATTAGACTATTCTTGCCATTGCTAGTACATAACGAACACCACAAATTCAGTTCATTATTCAACAAATGCAAAGCACTTCTTTGAGACCTTGATACTTTATTTGCAGTTTTGTACACAGTGCCTATCCCTTTCATGTGGCTCATTATGGTTTAGAGGTGTTACATATGTTTAATTCTCCCTGTTCTTTCCTGCAGAGATAGATCTTAAGGTTTTTTGTATTAGTTTTTGTCCTATGTCTTGTCTCATAGGTTACCTTTGCTTTATGTGTCCTGTTCTGCTTGCCTCACCCTTTGCACTTTTCTACCACTGTACCCCTTCCTCAAATAATCCTGTGAAGTGTCTGATCATATTGTATACTGTGTTGAATTCATTTATTTCATGAATGTTCATTCATTTAGCAAAATTTTATGGTGCCTTTCCTATATGCCAGGCACTAATCTAGTTGTTAAGAATACTGCTTTGAGCATGTTAAAAGGGAAGACAGACCATTAACATGTATGTAAATAAGTAAGACAGTTTCAGAGAGTGATATGTTAGGATAAAAATCAAACACGTTACTGCAGTTGTGCCTGTGGGAAGAGGAAAGCCCCATTAGAGTAGTCAGGATAGGCCTTTCTAAGAACTTGAAACTTGAATGTGATGAAAAGGATCAGTCATAGAAAGAGGCTGATTATTCTAAGCAGAGGAAAAGCAGTGCAAGTACCTGAGGTATGAATAATGTTGTATGTTTGCAAACAGAAAGAAGGTCAGTGTTTGGGGAGTAGAATAAACATAAAATGGGCAGGGCAAGAAGGGGAGATTATATAGTTAAGTGGGGGTCAAATCACAAGGGCCCATGTAGGTCACCTTGAGATATTTGGATCTAGTATAAACAGTATACTGGATTTTTCTTTACTATATCTTTCTTAGCTTCTTAGAAAGAATACAAGCTCCTTGGGACATATTAACACCAGATATTTTTATCCTCCAATCCCAGGTACAACTACTGTTTTTAGATAGACACATAATAGAACATGGGATAGAACTGCGATGACTAGATTCTGATTTCAGGTCTCTGTGAACTAGCTGTAGGTCATGTAATTTCTGCATTTCCTCATTTGGTCATTGTGAAGATTGGATAGCGCCCTTCCAGTGCTAAAATTTGCTATCTTTATGAACGTATATAACAGAACATTGAAGACATTAGTACTATATTAACAAGATGTATATTACAAACACAGTAGGGTTATGGATAAATTAAGGCCAATGTATTGCCCTAGAAATCTGAAATTATGCTACAGAAATAGCTGCTTCTTGTCACATGCTCTGGTGTCCTACTTTAAAGCTTTCACTATTTATTCACTCAGGTTAATTATTACCATCTAATAATAGCAGCCTATCTTATATCTCCTCTTACCAGTTCATTTTTGTAAACTAAACCTTTTACCTCCCCCAAACTATTTTGTCTGTTTCTTTCCTTTTGACTATTTCATGCATCTCAAAGAGCGTCACACACAAAATAATGCTTCTGGTTTTTTAAACACCTCTACCTATATCTTTTAAGAATATTTATTTTGTAACTTTCAGAAAAACTATCTTCTCAAATTACTCTCCTGGAGGCTCAGAATAGAACTGGAGAGGCAGATAGAGAAGTCAGTGAGGTAAGTGATGCATTCCTAACATAACCAGAATATGGACTAGATGAAGAAGTGTTACCTTCAAACCTAAATCTTTCAGCAATTTTCTAATGTTGACAGAAACTTACATTATTTGAATCTATTTAAGAAAGTTTTAGTTCCCATATAATCTCATTTGTTTCTGAATATTTGGATTTTTAAATTTGTCCTGAACAAATTAAAAAAAAAAGATTTGATAATCCATTTCTCATACTAGGTTATCATTTATCTCAATTTCTTTGCCTATCTCAACTAGGTTACTAAGTAAATAGATAAAATCTCTAGTTCATCATCCCCACCCCTCCACCCCATCAGTTGGCACAATTTCACTAAGGATTATATTTAAAAGGATATTTTTGGACAAGGTTGTTTTTTAAAACCTGAAAATTACTATAATATATGGTTCCTTAACATTCTGTTGATATAAGAACACTATTAGCTGTATTGTTTTTTGTTGTTGTTTGTTTACCAGTTTAATTTTATTTGGTACCTACTGGGTACATCTTAGTCTTTAGCTCTTGTGAATTTGATTAGAATTGCTTCCATTTATAGGGTGAAAGGTGTTGGATCTCTGAAGTTAACATTGTTGCAGCCAGTGTGCTCAGCTTACAAGTGTCATGGAGAAGGCAGTACCCGGGAAGGTCTTTCTTGTATTACTAGGACCATCAAGACTACTGTACCCAGAAAGGCTTTCATTCAAAATGGGTGGGGCAGATCAATTCCTGTGCACAGGGCTATGGCTTTCCCTCACGTTACAGTCATTTGGAGAAAAGTGGTCTGCCTGCTGTATGGGGGAGTGGGTCAGCACTGGAACCTTTTCCACTGCTCCCTCCTTTCTCTCCTCAAAGCCACCATCCCAACTCAAACTCCCCTTCAGCTTCTCTAGTCCATTCTCTCTCTCTTTTTTTTTTTTTTTGAGAGGCATCGTGTATTTTATTGGAGAGCAAGTGTGCTAGCCTCAGAAGCAGCCACACACTCTGTGGCTTTGGGGGCACTGAAATTTTGAGTCCATAGGGAAAGCAGCACAGGTAATCATCAGACACAGGTGCTCTCCCAATCAAGAAATCAGTGATAGAGTCATAAATGGCCTTGAGAAATAATATAATTTCTTAGCAGAAGTATTTGCTTACTTATTCTATTAGAGGTCTCCAGAGAAACAGAACTAAGAAGTGTATATATATAGAGAGAGATTTATTTTAAGGACTTACCTTTTGTAATTGTAGAGGCTGGAAAATTCAGTATATATGGTGTAGGGCAGCAGGCTGGAGACCCAGGGGAGAGTTGCATCAAATCCAAAGACAATGTGCTGGCAGGATTCCCTCTTTTTCGAACAGGCCAATCTTTTTGTTGTTGTTGTTAAGGCCTTCAACTGATTGAATGAGGCCCACCCACATTATAGAGAATAATATGCTTTACTCAAAGTCTACCGATTTAAATGGTAATCTCACCTAAAAATACCTTCACTGAAACATCTAGAATACTGTTTGACCACACGTGGCCTAGCCAAGTTGGCAACAAAATTAACCACCACACTTACATTGAGTGCCTTTATTGAATGGGGCCATCGATGCTCTGTTAACAAAAATGTCAAAAGGAACTAAAATTTGAAAATTGTAGCATTATATGGATATTGACAGAGTGAAAATACAGGGTGCACATGATAAAGTAGCAAAATTTTAGTAAAATAACATACTACAAAAGTGTTATATTTTGAAATAAATTTATTTTATGTATTTACATAAACATAGTGATTCTTTTTTAAATTGTTCAAAAAAGTCTCCATTTGTTGCAATAATAGACTTGATTTGACTTCAGAATCTTGAGCATGCTTTTTTTTTTTTTAATATTTTATTTATTATTTTTAGAGAGAGGGGAAGGGAGAGAGAAAGAGAGGGAGAGACGCATCAATATATGGTTGCCTTTCACCTGCCTCCAGCTACGGACCTGACTGGAGACCTGGCTGGAGACCTGGCTTGCAACCTAGTTATGTGCCCTGGCTGGGGAATCGAACCAGAGACCTTTGGGTTTGCTGGCCAGCACCTGCCAGCCAGGGCCTTTGAGCACACTTTAAGTAACTTTTCTTTTATCAATGGACATCATGTTTTCAGTCTTAGCTTTAACAGCCTCTTTATTGGAACATGGTTATTTATTAACTTCTCTCTCATAAATGATGCATACATCATAGTCTAAAGGATTTGCATCTGGTAAACAAGGCAGCCATATTTCCTTTGACCAGAGGAACATTAACATTGAGAAATTCTTGCACCTTTTTGGCATTAGGTGCATCATCTTGTCAGGAGACAAAATGACATCCATTTGCAACTTTCTTCATCCATGGTACAACTACTTCTCTCGAAACATTAAGGTAAATATCAGCAGTTGCCTTCAAGGCTTATGGGAAAAAATGCAGAGAGTCATGATATCTCCTTTATTGCTGACAACACCTAACACCATCACTGTAGCAAGAAATTTTGTTTTCATGACAATTGTGACTTCATTAAGATTCTCACAGAGCCACCTGTTGTTTCTTCTGGTGACTATTTGATCCTGCTGAAAATTCTTTTCACTGGAGAAGGAAATCAGAGGGTTTTTTTCTCTGGGATTTTTCAATTTTGTTAGCAGTTTCCTTGGTTTTTTCAAAGTACCTTTCGTTTGTCTGCTGTGTCATAAACTAGCCTCTTCTAAGAACATACAATCTGTATCTGATATCTTCAGCAATAATATTACGAACCATTGCATCCAACATCTGCAGTTCCCTTGCTATGGAGCGCATTGACTTTCCTGGATCTTCATTGATGATCTCCTGGATTCTGTGTACAATGTCTGGACTTGTGCCATCCTTACATACCTTATGCGTTTTCCTTGTTGGTGTGGTGACATCGGGATCAGCATTATACACCTTCTCCACATTGTCAGCTGTTCATAAAAGGATGTTATTGAAGTCCTCAATTTCCTTCGCAATTCACCCTGCATGCAGTCCAGAAATTATGGTTGCTCTAAGTTTGCATTCCTTTGACATGATGGTTGCTCTCAGAATTTATTGCTTTATATCTGAAACAATTAAATCATAACCTTAGAAACATAGTTTTTCAAAATTAATAAGCACATGAAATAAGGAAAGGCAATGTTATTGCCAATTTATTGTGTGCACCCTGTATATCATAGGGAGCAGCATGACAGAAAAGAGGAAATAAGAATATTTAGGGTAAGAGAGAGAACAAAAAAGGAGTTAGTTATATTGATGTCTTCTGGCAGAAGTTATGGCTTGACTATTTCAGGTCTTTAATGTATGTATATAGGGATGGATAAATGGAAATGAGACATGATGAAATTATAAAGGAACTTTTTCCCTGTCCCAAATTCTGTTTCCAGCTTTGGTTTCTAGAAGTGTGAATGTGAATAATACAGAGAGTGAAGGGTTTTAAATGTTTAAGCACTGGCTGGTAGCTCAGTGGATAGGTACTAACTTGTGAACCCAAACATAACTGGTTCCAATCCCAGTCAGGACACATAACCAGATTGCAAGCCAGGTCTCCGGCCAGGTCCATAGCTGGAGACAGGTGAAAGGCAACCATACATTAATGTTTCTCACCCTGTCTGCCTTTCTTCCTTCCCCTCTCTCTGAAAACAATAAATAAAATCTTTTTTAAAAAAGTTTTAAATGATTAAAAGTAATGCTTATGAAAACTGATGAGATAATTTTTCTTTAAATAATAATTCTAAACTAATGAATGTTTTCATACTCATTGGCTAAGAATGATACTATGATAATAGCTAATATCCATTGAATACTTACTGTGTGCCAGCTTCTGCTAGTAAATGGCAGAACTAAGATATGTACTTAAATAGTCAGGCTGCAGAACTTGCTTTCCTGGCCACTACATTATTTGCAATCTTCTATCAAATTGGAATTTTTTTCTGGAAAGAAAATGTGTTATTGTCAAAGGTGGAGATTTTGTTGTATATACTGCCTCCAAACTCATTTAACAAAATACTAATTAAATTTACTATGAGACAATTATAGAAGTAATTTATATGGGTTGAGCAGTTTAACACAGTAATCTTTATAATAATAATGGTTAATATTTTGTCAGAAAAGTCCATAATTTCATACTTAAGCTTCAGCAAAACACCTTTTTGATTAGTTGATCCTGGTAATTTAGCTTAGTCTATAGCAGATTCTCAAATAATGTTGTTTTGTTCTAAGTTGTTTCATTAAAATGTTGATAAGATGCCTCAGGAATTTAACTCTTTCATATCAATCAGTCTATGGTAAAGTTGGTTTCACTATACTTAGTTTTGCCTCAATTCCTAGAATGTATCAATATTATGAGGACTTACTCTACTTACTTGGTTGATAATGAAGTCTGTCCGCAAAGTATCGGCCACGCAAACTGTTTTAATTATATTGACATTGGCTCAATACTTTCGGGACACACCGTGTATACTTGTCTGTTAATGGTTCATTTTAATGGATAGTTTAGTAAAAGGAATCCCATAACTTACTCCTTGGTGTGGGCTGAAACAAAAATTTAATTCAGTTTTTGCTTCCCTTTTCATTTTTAAGCAGTTCTTTGGAGAAACAACTTGGTATTTTAACCTGAAGTAAAGTTTTCCTAGTAAAGAATATTTAGGTAATAAGTTCCAGGTTTCCTTCAGTCTTATGAATATTGCTTTACCTCAGTGCAGAAATGAGAGGGTGCTCTCAGAGTTTCAATTTGGAAAATATAACTAATTTTAAAAATAGCCACTTTTTGGTGGGAAGACTATTTAGGCTGAAAAGTTGCAGGTTTTGGAAAATGCACAAAATTCCATTTATTAGTTAGGCTGTTCTTGTAAAATATTTGATTGTCTTTCTTTCCTATTTTAAAAACAGATCAGCATGGTTGATATTACCAGGCTCAACGAGAGCAATTCTTCTGCTATGGAAAGTGTCCTAGAGAACACGTGTTTTCGGAAACATAAAGAGCTGTCCATTTTATTGTTAGAAATGAAAGAAGCTCAAGAGGAGATTGCATTTCTTAAGTTGCAGCTCCAGGGCAAAAGGGCTGAGGGGAACCCTGAGGTCCTTGATCAGAAAGAAATAAAACAGATAGAGAGTGAAGGAATACCTCCAGACACAATGAAAATACTGCCTGAAGATACAGGGCAACATTTTCCCCCAATGTCAAATGAAGAGAGCAGCCTTCCAGCAGCTGAAAAGGAAGAGCAGATGAGCACCGAACATCAAAATAGAACATCAGAGAAAATATCCTTAAATGACACTGGAAGAGAATTGAAATCAACAGAACAGTATAATGTTGATAATGCCCCCTCCAGTCTACCAGTCATGTGTCAGTGTCACCAGGATGAATTGGAAAGGCTAAAAAGTCAAATTTTGGAGCTTGAGATTAGCTTTCATAAGGCAGAAGAAACCTATGGGAAGAATTTAGATGAGAAAGCTAAGGAAATAAGCAACCTAACTCAGTTGATTGAAGAATTTAAGAAGAATGCCGAAGACACCAACAGTGCATTCACTGCTTTGTCTGAAGAAAGAGAGCAGCTTCTCTCTCAGGTGAAGGAACTTAGTGTGGTAACAGAACTGAGATCTCAGGTACAACAACTGGAAGTAAACCTTGCAGAAGCAGAAAGGCAAAGATTTGACTATGAAAGTCACACTGCTCATCATAATTTGCTTACTGAACAGATTCACAGTCTCAGCATAGAAGCCAAATCTAAAGATGTGAAAATTGAAGTTCTACAGAATGAACTGGATGATGTACAGCTTCAGTTTTCTGAGCAGAGTACACTGATTAAAAACCTGCAAAGCCAGCTGCAGAAGAAGGAAAGTGAAGTGCTTGAGGGGACAGAACGTCTGAGGGATATTTCAAGTAAGGTGGAAGAACTTTCACAGGCTCTTTCAGAGAAGGAACTTGAAGTAGCAAAAATGGATCAACTCTTACAAGAGAAGAAGAGAGATGTGGAAACCCTTCAACAAACCATCGAGGAGAAGGATCAGCAAGTGACAGAAATCAGCTTTAGTATGACTGAGAAAATGGTTCAGCTTAATGAAGAGAAGTTTTCTCTTGGAGTTGAAATTAAGACTCTTAAAGAACAGCTGAATTTATTATCCAGAGCTGAAGAGGCAAAAAAAGACCAGGTGGAAGAAGATAAAGAAGTTGTTTCCAGCCTTAAACAGACTTTTAATGAGTTGAGCCCAGCAGGGATATTAAGTAACGAAGAACTTCAGCATGAACTAGACCTTGTAAAGAAAGAAAGTGAGCAGAGAAAGAAAAAGCTTCAGGCAGCTCTTATTAACAGAAAAGAACTTTTACAAAGAGTCAGTAGATTGGAAGAGGAATTGGCCAAGGTGAAAGATGAATCTAGGAAAGAGGTCCCATTCAATGAGAGTGAAGGGAGAGAAATGGAGAAAGATAAAGAAAGTAAAGAGGACACAGAAAAAAGTGTGGCTTCTAAGTGCCAAGAAATAGGCATTTCTTTAAAACAAACAATATTTGAGAAAGAAGTAGAACTAGAGCATTTAAGGAAAGATTTGGAAGGAAAGGCAGCAGCTGAAGGAGAGCTACAGGCTGTGATCAAACAGATGAGTCAGAACCTTCAAGAGAAGGCAAACCAAATAGATCTGCTCCAAGCAGAAATCAGTGAAAGCCAAGCAATTATCCAAAAGTTAACCACAGGTAACAAGGATGCAGGTGATGGAGGCTCAGCAGAACCTATCAAAGAAAAAGTGGTGAGCAGTCCACCTGGTGCAGGTGGTGGAGAACACTGGAAACCAGAACTGGAAGAAAAGATATTAGATCTTGAAAAAGAAAAGGAGCAACTTCAAAAGAAGCTACAGGAAGTGTTAACCTCTCGCAAGGGGATTCTTAAAAAAGCACAGGAGAAAGAAAGACATCTTAGAGAGGAGCTAAAGCAACAGAAAGATGACTATAATCGCTTGCAAGAACAGTTTGATGAGCAAAGAAAAGAAAATGAGAACATTGGAGATCAGCTAAAGCAACTCCAGATTCAAATAAGAGAGTCTGTAGACCAAAAACTCCCAGGCATTGACCAACAGGAATTAGGCTCTCCCACTCAAGGTTCAGAAGAACCTTTATTCAAAGCCATGAAACAGCAGCCTGTTCAACCTATCTTAGAGTTTGACTTGAGCCCAGACTGTCCTTCTCATCCTGGAGATGCAAATGCTGTGCAGGGCGATACTTCTGTTGACCAGATTCAGGCCCAGCTCAAGGAAATAGAGGCTGAGAAAAAGGAGTTGGAATTGAGGATTAGTTCTACAGCAAGTGAGCTTACTAAAAAATCAGAAGAGGTATTTCAATTACAAGAGCAGATAAATAAGCAGGGTTTTGAAATCCAAAGTCTTAAAATGGCATCCCATGAAGCTGAAGCCCATGCAGAAAGCCTGAGGCAAAAATTAGAAAACAGTCAACTAGAAATTGCTGGGTTAGAACATTTAAGAGAATTACAGCCTGAACTAGATGAACTGCAAAAAATCATAAGCAAAAAGGAAGATGAAGTTAGGAAACTTTCTGGGCAGCTTAACGAGAAAGAAGCAGCTCTAACTAAAGTACAGACAGAGATAATAGAGCAAGAAGATTTAATTAAGGCTCTACATACACAGCTGGAAATGCAAGCCAAAGAACATGATGAAAGGATAAAGCAGTTACAAGTGGAACTTTGTGAAATGAAGCAAAAACCAGAAGAGATTGAAGAAGAAAGTAAAGCAAAACAACAAATACAGAGGAAACTGCAAGCTGCCCTCATTTCTCGAAAAGAAGCACTAAAAGAAAACAAAGATCTCCAAGAGAAGTTGTCTTTGGCCAGAGATACCATTGAACAACTTACGAAGTCTCTGGCAGATGTGGAAAGCCAAGTTTCTGCTCAAAATCAAGAAAAAGATGCATTCTTAGGAAAGTTAGCTCTTCTTCAAGAGGAAAGAGACAAACTTATTATAGAAGTGGACAGATCTTTAATGGAAAATCAAAATCTCAGTGGTTCTTGTGAAAGTCTGAAATTAGCTTTGGAGGGTCTTACTGAAGACAAAGAAAAATTAGTGAGGGAAATTGAATCTTTGAAATGTTCTAAGGTTGCAGAAATCACTGAGTGGCAAGAAAAACACAAAGAATTACAGAAAGAATATGAAACTCTTCTGCAGTCCTATGAGAACATTAGTAATGAGGCAGAAAGGATTCAACATGTGGTGGAAACAGTGAGGCAAGAGAAGCAAGAACTATATGGCAGACTACGAAGCACGGAAGCAAACAAGAAAGAGGTGGAAAAGCAGTTGCAGGAAGCTCAACAAGAAATGGAGGAAATGAAAGAGAAAATGAGAAAGTTTGCTAAATCTAAACAGCAAAAAATCCTTGAGTTGGAAGAAGAGAATGACCAGCTTAGAGCAGAGGTACACCCTGCAGGAGGTACATCTAAAGACTGCATGGAAGCACTTCTTTCTTCCAATGCCAGCATGGAGGAGGAGCTAGAAAGGGTCAAAACAGAGTATAAAACCCTTTCTAAGGAGTTTGAGGCTGTAATGACTGAGAGGGACTCTCTAAGTGAAGAGATTCAAGACTTAAAGCATCAGATAGAAGGTAGTGTATCAAAACAAGATAGTGTAGAGGCCACTGAGAAACATGATAAGCAGACACAGATCGTTGAAGACGCAAGACAGCCTGTCCCAGGTGAGGCTAGTGAAGAAAACTCTTCAAGTATGGGCACAAGGTCTGAGTATTTAGAATCCATTCTACCAGAGACCAGTGCCAGCCCTGATACAAATGTGAATATCAGCTCACATGATGAAATCAATAACTACCTACGGCAGATTGATCAGTTCAAAGAAAGAATTGCTGAATTGGAGGAGGAGAAACAGAAAGAAAAGGAGTTTATCCAGACTTTAGAAAATGAGAGAAATGCTTTACTGAATCAAATATCAGCAAAAGATGGTGAACTAAAAATGCTTCAGGAAGAAGTAATCAAAATAAACTTTTTAAGTCAGCAAATCCAGGAAGAACTTGGCAGAGTTACCAAGCTCAAGGAGCTAGCAGAAGAAGAGAAAGATGATTTGGAAGAGAGGCTTATGAATCAGTTAGCAGAACTTAATGGAAGCATTGGGAATTATTATCAGGATGTTACAGATGCCCAAATTAAGAATGAGCAACTGGAATCTGAAATGCAGAACCTTAAAAAGTGTGTGAATGAATTGGAAGAAGAAAAACAGCAGCTAGTCAAGGAGAAAACTCAGGTGGAATCAGAAATCCGGAAAGAATATTTGGAGAAAATACAAGGTGTTCAGAAAGAACCTAGCAATAAAAGCCATGCAAAGGAACTTCAGGAACTGTTAAAAGAAAAACAACAAGAAGTGAAGCAGCTACAGAAGGACTGCATCAGGTACCAGGAGAAAATTAGTGCTCTGGAGAAAACTGTTAAGGCCCTAGAATTTGTTCAAACTGAGTCCCAAAAAGATTTGGAAATAACCAAAGATAATCTGGCTCAAGCCAGTGAACACTGTAAGAAGGCAGAAACAGAATTAGCGAATTTCAGGGTACTGCTAGATGACACTCAGAGTGAGGCAGCAAGGGTCCTGGCAGACAATCTCAAGTTGAAAAAAGAACTTCAGTCAAATAAAGAATCAATTAAAAGCCAAATGAAACAAAAAGATGAAGATCTTGAGCGAAGACTGGAACAGATAGAAGAGAAACATCTGAAAGAGAAGAAGAATATGCAAGAGAAACTGGATGCTTTGAGTAGGGAAAAAGTCCACTTGGAAGAGACGTTTGGAGAGATTCAGATTACTTTAAACAAGAAAGACAAGGAAGTAAAACAACTTCAGGAAAACCTGGATGGTACTGTCGCCCAGCTTGCAGCTTTCACTAAGAGCATGTCTTCCCTCCAGGATGATCGGGACAGGGTGATAGATGAAGCCAAGAAATGGGAGAGAAAGTTTGGTGATGCTATTCAAACTAAAGAAGAAGAAATTAGACTCAAAGAGGAGACTTGCAGTGTTCTAAAGGATCAACTTAGGCAGATGTCCATCCATATGGAGGAGCTGAAGATCAACATTTCCAGGTAAAAGAATATTTTTTTGCTCTTCCAAAGGTAACTGAAGGCAAAGAAATTCTATTCAACATGGGACTGATTTTGGCTTAAATTCCACTAGAAGACATATTCTCATGCCTCTCTCTCTCTCTTGTCCTTCCTTTCTTCCTTCCTTTCTTTCTTTCTGTTTTTGCAAATGTCTTTCTGCTACAACTAGATTAACAAGAAAAATGTCTATTTCTCTTCCCATTTTTAAAAATATTTTATTTATTATTTCCAGAGAGAAAGGAAGGGAGAGAGAGCGGGAGACATCAATGTATGGTTGCCTTTCACCTGCCTCCAGCCAAGGACCTGGCTGGAGACCTGGCTTGCAACCTGGTTATGTGCCCTGGCTGGGGAATCGAACCAGCAACCTTTGGGTTTACAGACCGGCACCTTATCCACTGTGCTACCAGCCAGGGCGTCTCTTCCCATTATTTAATTGAGAGATTTAGATTTCTCCCTTTCTTTTCTATTTCTACTACTCCAGCCTAGCTTTGTACCACAGTACTCCCAACTCATTGCCATGCCTCCTAAATGGTAGCCTCTTTTCTCTTCCTCATATTCCACATCAATTCATACTGTATATGTGTGTTACTAGTCATTTTCTTTAAACTCCAATTTTATATCACTTTTCAAATTCAAGAACTAATAGTATCCCCTACACTTCCTACTCCTCCACTTTTTAATAGTATCCTTCTGCTGTTGTCTCTCACACCAAGATTATTTTTTAAGGGGCCGGCCATTAGCTTTCTAGAGCAAAGTAAAGCAAAGTAGTAGAAAGTACTTCTTTCTGGAGTGTTTAAAACCATGTCACTAAAGTAAGAAAGGTACTTTGGAGTTCATAATTTAAATATCTGCATCATTAGGTATAATATACCTTTAATACAGTAATACAGAGCATTTAATAGAACTAATATCTTTTCATTAAAATTAAAGTTGAATACCTTCAATTATGAATATTCATTTTTAGATCTGAGTACATATTGTATGTGTTTCTTAAGCATAAAGTAGTTTTCCTTTAAATCTATAACTTATCTCCTCTCTTTTTTTCTAGGCTTGAACATGACAGGCAGACTTGGGAGTCCAAGGCCCAGACAGAGATCCAGCTTCAACAGAAGGCCTGTGATGCTCTACAGGTGGAAAACAAAGAACTTTTGTCCCAACTAGAAGAGACTCGACATCTGTACCACAATTCTCAGAATGAATTAGCTAAATTGGAATCAGAACTTAAGATCCTCAGAGACCAGTGGACTGATTTAAACAATTCTTTAGAAAAATGTAAGGAAAGTAAAGAAAATTTGAAAGGGATCATAAAGCAGCAAGAGGCTGATATCCAAAATTGTAAGTTCAGTTATGAACAGCTAGAGGCTGATCTTCAGGCCTGCAGACAGCTGACCAGTAGGCTGCATGAAGATATAAACATGAAAGAGCAGAAGATTATAGACCTGCTGTCTGCCAAGGAACAGGCAATCCAAGAAGCTGTTGCTGAACTGCAACAGCAACATGATAAAGAAATTAAAGAATTGGAAAACTTTCTGTCCCATGAAGAAGAGGACAATATTGTCTTAGAAGAGGAGAACAAAAAAGCTGTTGACAAAACAAATCAGCTCATGGAAAAACTGAGATCCATCAAAAAGGAGAACATGCAGCAGAAAGCTCAGTTGAATTCCTTTGTTAAATCCATGTCTTCTCTCCAGGATGATCGAGACCGCATAGTAGGTGACTACCAAAAGCTGGAAGAGCGACATCTCTCTGTAATCTTAGAAAAAGACCAACTCATCCAAGAGGCTGCTGCTGAGAATAATAAGCTTCAGGAAGAAATTCGATGCTTGAGAAGTCATATGGATGATCTTAATTCTGAGAATGCCAAGCTAGATGCAGAACTGATTCAATATAGAGAGGACCTGAACCAAGTGATAGCAAGAAAGGACTGCCAGCAAAAACAACTCCTTGAAGCTCAACTTCAGCAGAATAAGGAGCTGAAAAGTGAATGTGCTAAATTAGAAGAGAAGCTGAAGGAGTCTGAAGAAGCAAAGGAGCATCTGCAGAGGTCCTCTGTGGTGCTACAGGAGGAGAAACAATATTTGTCTAAAGAGACTGAGAGCTTGAAAGTATCTGTATCCCAACTAAACAGTGAGTTGACAGCCTTGCAAGAAGAAGGCACATTAGGACTATTTCAGGCCCAACTAAAAGTCAAAGAAGAAGAGGTACAGAGGTTAAGTACTACCCTTTCTTCTTCTCAAAAGAGAATTACAGAACTGGAAGAGGAATTGGTTCACGTTCAAATGGAAGCTGCCAAAAAGGTAGGTGAAATTGAAGAGAAAATGAAGAAGGAATTAAAGCATCTTCATCATGATGCAGGGATAATGCGAAATGAAACAGAAACAGCAGAAGAGAGGGTGGCAGAGCTAGCAAGAGATCTTGTGGAGATGGAACAGAAATTACTCATGGTCACCAAAGAAAATAAAGATCTCACAGCACAAATCCAGTCTTTTGGAAAGTCTATGAGTTCCCTACAAAATAGTAGAGACCATGCCAAGGAGGAGTTTGATGAACTGAAAAAGAAATATGATGTCAGTCTGAAAGAACTGGCACAGCTCAAAGAAGAACAGGGCCTTTTAGGCACAGAAAGAGAGCTTGTTGATTCTAAAGCTGCCTTTCTCGTGAATTCCACTGAGGGTAATAGCTTTCCTCACTTTGAGAAACTTAACCAACAGCTTCGATCCAAAGATGAACAGCTGCTTCACTTGTCCTCACAACTGGAAGATTCTTACAACCAAGTGCAATCCTTTTCCAAGGCTATGGCCAGTCTACAGAATGAGAGAGATCACCTGTTGAATGAACTGGAGAAATTCCGCAAGACAGAGGATGGGAAGCAGAGGTCTGCAGCCCAGCCAGCAACCAGCCCAGCCGAAGTACAGAGTTTAAAAAAAGCTATGTCATCACTCCAAAATGACAGAGACCGACTAGTAAGTGTGTAGTTTTCTCTTTCTGACCTTTGAGAGCTTTTCAGTTTTTCTTTAAATTTTAATTTATAAAGAAAGACAAACTATATTACATATTATGTGGGCACTGAGAGGCAGTATTATATATTCCACAGGTTCTGTTTGGTCTTAGAGAAACACAAAAATATTATTTAAATTAAATCTGTCATTAGCATTTTTTAAAAATTACAAATTTCCTTTGCATAAAACTCTTGATTAATGGAGAGTATTTTATTTTATATCTTTTATACACACACATAAATGTTTCCAGAATTTGTCATACTTTATTTACACGACTATTTAGTTGTTTTCATTGCAGACTGAACCATTTGGTCACTTTTCTTTAATACCTAGCTTTTTTCCAATTAAAAAGAAAGTAATCTCTCATGCTAAATGTTGCTGCTGTTAATAAGATGCAGTAGTTTAATCCAGGTTTTTTATTCTGAAAAGTTCCAGATCATCAAGATTCAGAGGCAGAACTGGAACTGCATGAGCCAAGCTAGGTGGTCAGGGAGTTCTGCTTTGTGATATTACTGTCTTCACTTTATTGACAGTCTCTTAACTCTGTCAAGCCCATATACTTAGGCTAAATAGAAAGTAAAAGCTTCAGAAAGGCTGGACTTTTCCATTTTAAAAAGTGACCTCTGCCCGGAATATGAAAATTCTCATTTCTAAGGTTTATCCTAATAAAAAGATCTTTCCTCCTAACTGTAAAGTTATTCAAACTTTCCTTTTTTTTTTTTGTAGGTAATGTGTTCATTTGTATACTACACTTAATACCCAATATTTATAGTCTTTTGCCTTTTGTGTTCTGCACAAAGCCTACCCTTTCAGTGATGGCTTTGACATCTGCACAATTTATGTATATTTGTTTATATATTTTAAGTTGTTTCAGATCAACTGACCTTATCCTAGGAGTTTCACCTTTCGTCATTGCTTTCAGAATGCAGCCGCAAAAGGTCTTTTTATCAGGGCAGTATACACCTCAAAGCTGTAATTTATAGTACCTGGTGTTGACTAACTTGTATGTCAAAACCTTTACCTGTTGTTTTTGGTTTTTTTATTCAGTGAATTGCTTTACTATTCTTACCTGTTATAAACACAAGAGACTAAACTTTATGTCTCTCAACCCTGGTTCCACATTTCAGTTTGCTGGCTATTTAAAAGCCACGCCAGCTTTTAAAAAAAATTCCATGTTTCTATAACGCATAGTAAATTTCTTCTGTTTCTTAAGGATCATAACTATTTATGATTTTATTTCATTTAATCCTCAAGGTCTATCACTTCTAAATTCTTTTTAAAGATACTATTTATTTTTAGAGGAAGGAGAAGGGAGGGAGGTAAACGTCGATGCATGATGTGTGAGAGAAGACATCAATCAGTTCCCTCTTGTATGTATATGTTCCAACTGGGAACTGAACATGCATTCCAGGCTTGTGCCTTGACCAGGATTCAAACCAGCAACATTTCTCTTTGCAGAACAACAGCCCAGCCAAATGAGCCATACTAGTCAGGGCTGTCTTTTCTTTATTTACAGTATGACTCAAGTATTTCTTTCCTTTCCACCATCCACAATTTAGGATAAATCCTTAAAACCTTACCTTAAACTGTGGTAATATTGTTATTCCCAATTTGTCACCTCCTCAGTACATTGTATAATACCACTGCTGAATAAATCTTTCTGAAACCACTTTATTATTACTGCACTACTCAAAAACCTTTAAAAGTTGTGCTATCTCTAGATGAGGCTTATGATTCAAACCTCTTAGCCTGTCACTTAAGACCCTATAATTTGTCCTTACCTTTCTTCCCAGTCTTACCTTTTATTTCTTTCCTACTTACACTCTTCATTTCAGCCAAACTGGCCTACTCACTGTGAGGTAATCACATCTAGTGCTTTCTACTTACCCATATTACCATCCTTTCAACTAAAATGTCCTCTCAATGTTCCTTTTTTTTTTTTTTTACATGCAAAAATACATTTATTAACATACATTATTTTTACACATATTTAAAGTACATACTGGACTTTGAAGAGTTACTACAAAAAATTTAAAATGTGCCAATAGCTTACATAATTATTACAGTTAAATGATTGTATTTTAGATATACTGTAGCAAGATTAAGCAGTTTTTCTTCTTTAATACTGATTTTACTATGGAATGCTATTTTTGTGAAATATATCACAGAAATGGTGTATTGCAGGACTCACTTTTGTGAAAGTTGTCCTAGAGACAGTGCCAAACCCATAGTAAAAGAGGAATTTGATTTTTGAATCAGATCCTCCCCCCTCAAATAATATAACTCAACTTTATTTTAAGCCACTGGAACTACAACTTATTCTTTTTGGCATTTTCCATCTTAAATAGTAGATTTATGTAGGCTGTGTACAGGTCTTACTTCTCTCAGTACCCTCACCCTCTGTTTTTCCTTTACATGTGTTTTACAAGTTGAAGCCTTCAGAAATAATGGCATTTGCAGTGCTCAGCCGGCCCCCAGAGTAGAAATTATTATGTCTACTAAGTTGAGGTAAAAAAAAAAAACAAAATCCCTAGGATTTAAATAATTTTGTATAATGGTATTCTAGCTATTTTTTGAACTTGTGGTTGACTTTCTGTGTGGTCCTAAACTAACCCCTGAACTATTTAAGAGTCTGTTGAGGTAGAGATTAGGTATGTTCACATTTCAATAATAAAGTTTACTATAGCATTAATTCCTTTTCCCAAATATCCCCAGTTTGGGGG
>PVIW01010033.1:0-47219 GCA_004026585.1 Noctilio leporinus
GAATATGTGAGGAGTAACTTTTGCAAAGGATATGTTGGGGCTTAATAGTTCATATTGCTCTCGGTATAATTCAGGTGCTTGAGATTGGCAGCAATCCCTTTCCTGATGCTGCCTCTTTTTCTTGGTCAGGACTTTACAGTCTATAGTCTATATTCTAGCCGGTCTTGGTGCGTGGCAGGGCCTCTGATTGTCACAGTAGAGCTGATTCTGAGTGTCCGCCCCCAGGTAGGCTGGGCCTTCAGCAGCCTGGCTGGGTTTTAGGGCTGCCGGTGTTCTGGAGCCTGCAGGCAGCCCCCTCCCACTCCTGGCGAAGGTTCCTGCCGAGGACGCGCCCCCAGCACTTCTGCAGGGCAGCCTGCAACTTGGCTGGTCCCTGTGATGACTGGCCCCACCCCCGCAGTTCTGGGAGGAGGCCTGGGCCTGTCAGTCAATATTGTCCTGGGTCCGCCTACACTGTCCCGCCCTTCCGGGGCAGGCACCACACCTCCAAGCCAACCAGCTCACCTCAGAGTCCTTTACACGGTCTCTGTGATGAGCCCCTCCCAGGCGTGGGTGGTGTGGCCTTTGTCTCTGGCAATGGTGGGTCTCCCGCCACTAGTTCCCGGCTTGCCGGCTTGCCGGCTCGCCGGCTCGCCATTTGGAGTTTCCCATGGAGCCTGGGAGCCTGTGTGGTTGCGCAGGGCTGGGCCTCCCCCTTCACAGGGGCCTCTAGCTGCTGTTTCCCCAGTGGCCCAGCAGCTCCGTTTTCGGCCCTCTCGCCTCTCCACCAGTGCACTTCCTGCTCCCAAGCTCCGGCTTCCCGCAGGACTCTTCTCCTCCGCCTCTAGCCCCGAGAGAGGAGCCTCCTCTCCCCGTTGCTGGGGTAGTCTCTCACACAGTCCCTCCCCTGCAAGAGTTCAATTCTGCGTTCCCTACAGTGTTTGCCCTCGGTGCCCGCACTTCACTGCTGAGACTTCCAGTCGCCAGGGAGCCCGGAACTGGCCCCAATCAAACGCGCCCCTCTGGGCAGAGCCGCCCCTGCCAAGAGCCAACCTCGGCCCGCCGGCCGGTTGGTCGGGAACGCCTCACCTACTGTCCTGCTGGCCTCCTCTGCCTCTGGGCTGTGCTCCCCTGTGTCCAGATGCTGCCCGTTCCAATCCTCAGGGTCCTGAAGATGTCTCACGCTCCCTATCCTGTCCTCTAGCTGCTTTGGTACTCGAGAACACCATCAGCACTGCTCTCTACTCTGTCCCCATCTTCTAACTTATATGTAGGATCTTTATATGCACACACATATACATATGTATTATTTAATTATAATGCACTCATTCAGTAAGTGTTGTCTACTTATTTTCTTTGCTGTTTTCAAATTTGTGTTTCAGTTCTCTTCCCAAAATGTCCTAATTCCAAATATTAGTATAGTTATTTATTTGAATAACAATGCATATTATATAACAAATAGAATTGTAAACTACTGAACTGGAAAAAAGATGGTGACAGAGTAGAGAGCAGTGTTGCAGTGTTAATGGAATTCTGGAGTGCCAGAGCAGCTGGAGGATAGTGTAGAGAGCACAAGACATCTGCAGATACCTGCAAATTGGAAGTAAGCATCTGGATTCAGGGGTGCACAGCCCAGAGGCTGCAGAGACCTACAGGAGAGCAAATGAGACAGTTCAGAACCCGCTGGCCAGTGGGCCAAGGTTGGCTCTGGTCAGTGGCAGCTCTGCCCAGAGGGGAGGCTTTAACTGAAGACAGCTTCAGGGTCCCTGGTGACTAGAAATCTGAGCAGTGAAGTGTGGACAGTGAGTGCAAACTCTGGAGGGAATGAGGAATTGAACTCCTGCAGGAGAGGGACTATATGAGAGCCGTGCTGCGGAGGCTGAGAGAGAGGAAGTGCCTCTCAAGGCCAGAGGTGGAGGAGGAGAGACCCTCGGGAGCAGGAGCCAGGGGGCAGGGAAGTACTTACCCCACTAGCCAGTGGGGTAAGAAGGGTGAAAATTGTGCCTCTGGGCCACCCTGGGAGAGGGCAGCTCAGAGCCCCAGATAGAGGGGGAGGCCCAACCCTGTGCACCCACACCAGCATGAAAGCTCCCATGAAAACTAGAAACTGCACCCCAGGAACTTATAGCTGGTGCAACTGGCACACCCATTGGAGGCCACAAAGGCCTCCTTGAGGAGCTGGAGGGGAAGGCATGGCATTTGCAGCTGACTGCACTGCAGACCCCCTGGGGAGCCAGGCATGCATCACAGAGGCAGCAGTGAAAACCACAAAGAGCTAGACTGTGTGCAGGGCTGGCCTTTCCCTTCAAACTGCGTTATGGACCCTCTGGGGACCCAGAAGCCCACTGTAGAGGTGGCAGTGAAAACTTCCTCAAAGAGCTGGACTTCATGGAGGGTTAGCCTTCACCAGGAGGCAACCAAAGGGTCCCCAGGTAGCCAGGCTCTGTTTGCAGACTGGATCTACCTCCTCCAGGAACTTCAGGGGGAGGGCCAGCCATAACAGGAGCCAGTGAGGTTTCAGGCCATCCCTCCTTGGAGCCAGGTGCCCATCCCAGGCAGGAACCTCCTCCAGGAGCTGGAGGGGGAGAAGCAGCCATAGATACCACATAAGCACCCTGCAGGTCTTCACACAGAACCAGTGAGAGAAGGAAGGGTCCCAAAACACTCATAGTGCAGAACACAGATAGGCTATTTGTACCTACCTGGTGGCTGGCACTCAGGATCAGCCCTGACTATGACAGCCATAGGCCCTGCCACTCCAACACCACACAACTTGACTGTAGACTGCAGAGACTTGATCAAGAAAAAGAAGCAAACTCAGAAAATGGATTGTTGTTAATCTCAAACACCTGAGTTACACCAAGATCTACATGAACTATTAATCCCTAACATATCCTTTTCAAAAGTTACTTCCAACCCTCACAATTAGTGCATTTTAAGTAAATACTGTTTATATCATAGTGTATCCCAACTCACCTATTTTTACTCCTCCTTTATCTCAATCCACCTAAATACCCAAGACCCTCCTCATACTCTTGTTTTAAAATCTACTCACTCTCCTAATACAACTCATTCCCAGTCCTCAATCTAAGTACTCCTCCCCTCCCCAGCCTCTTAAACCCATTTTTGCTGGGTTTTTGTTTTGTTTTGTTTTAGTTTGTTTGTTTGTTTTTTGTGGGTGCGCTACTAGGACTACACATTCTTTTCTTTCTCCTAAAAGCACACAGGTCCTGGCTCCACCAAGACCAATCAGAGTTCATTAAGGGTGGACAAGGAAGAAGATGCCACAACTATATATATATATAGGCTTATACTGTTCACTCACATTGAGGCATTCTGATTCTCCTCCACCTCATTTCTATAGAAGAGATAAGTTGACTTTCTCGTATCCCTGCTATCTTTTCTACTGCTTTGCACCCTTCAAAATTACCTATACTTTAGTCCACTTAATAATTTTTCCCCTCCTCTAACAGTCTTATCATATCTACATCCCTATTAAGACTGGCTTAGTTGCAACTGAGGGTATGATTAAAAGTGGGGATTACCTTGGAGGGTATGGGTATATAGCTAGGTTCATAGGCAGTTGAAAGGGGGAATAAAGGAGAAAGATATCTTTGAAGGTGTGGTTATTTTGCCTGGACTGGGGGTTCTGTTTTAGGAGCAGCTCAAAAACAGTGTATGAGATGGGATAGGAGGGGTGTCTCTCAAACAGCCAACTGTAGGAAAAGGAGCAACACATATAACTAATCCAAAATACAACCAGACAGCCCAAGTTAATGGCATAAAGGGAGACTGCAACACTGAACTCCACAAATCTCCTAACACAGAAAGGTACTCCACAAAGGCAGGGATCAAAGCAGATTAATCCAAGAAAAAAAAATAAGCAAAAACAGATACCCAAAAAAGGGGGAAAAAAGAATCAGTCCATCACCAAAAGGAAAGGAAGAATCCCCAGAAAGATAACTAAATGAAACAGAGGCAAACAAACTATCAGATATAGAATTCAAAACAATGATGAGAGAGAAGCTCAATGAGCTCAGCCAGCTCAAAGAAAACTATAAACAAATCCAGGAGAACTACAAAGAACTCCAGGGAAGTTATAAGGAACTTACTGAGAACTACACCAGCATTAAAAAAGACTTAGAAACTATCAGTAAGAGCCAGGAGGAAATGAAGAAAACAATTTCTGAATAGAAGAATACAGTAGAAGGAATCAACAGTAGCCTAGAGGAAGCAGAGGACCAGATCAGCAAGTTGGAGGACAATGTAGAAAAATATTCCAAGACATTGCAAGAGAATGAAAAAAGGCTGAAGAAGAATGAAGAAGTTTTAAGGGAGTTGCAGAACAACATGGAATGCAATAATATCCATATCATAGGGATACCAGAAGGATAAGAGAAACAAGGAATGGAAAACCTGTTCAAAAAAAGTAATGATAGAAAATTTCCCTAACGTGATGAGTGAAAACATTACTCAAGTTCAGGAGATACAGTGCGTCCCAATGAAGATCAAACCAAATAGACCAACTCCAAGACACATTATAATTCAAATGACAAAATTCAAAGACAAAGAGAGAATCCTAAAGCATCAAGAGAGAAACAGCAAATAACATATAAGGGGACTCTGATGAGGCTACCAAATGATTATTCAACAGAAACAATTCAAGCCAGAAGGGAATGGCAAAAAATATTCTAAGTAATGGGAAACAAAGGCCTGCAACTAAGAATACTCTATCCAGCAAACCTCTTATTCAAAATGGAAGAAGAAATGAGGAGTTTCCCAGACAAAAGAAGACTGAAAGAATACATCTCTACCAAACCAGCATTGCAAGAAATGCTAAAGGGTCTCCTTAAAAAAAAAAAAATAATAATAATAATGAAGAATCAGAGAGAGGAACACAGGCACAAAGTGGGAAAATGGCATATATAAGTATCAATCAATAATAACCTTAATGTAAATGGGTCAAATGCACCAATCAAAAGACATAGGGTAGCTGAATGGATTAGAAAACATGACCCACATATATGCTGTCTTCAAAAGACCCACCTCAGAACATGAGATCAACACAGACTGAAAGTGAAGGGATGGAAAAATATATATCAAGCAAATGGACATAAAAAAAAGGCTGGAGTACCAATACTTATTTCAGACAAAATAGATTTTATGTTGAAGGCCATAGAAAGAGAAAAAGAAAGACATTTTATAACACTTAAGGGAACAATCTATCAAGAACAAATAACTTTGGTAAACATATGTAAGGAAATATATAAGGAAAATCTTGGAGGACTTCAAGTAGGATATAGACAGCAGCACACTAATACTAGGGGATTTTAATACCCCACTATCAACAATAGACAAATCTTCCAAACGAAAATCACAAAGGATGTTGTGACATTGAACAACACTCTAGAGGAAAAGGAACTAACTAATATATACAGAACCTTTCACCCTAAAGAAGCAAAATACACATTCTTTTCAAATGCACATGGAACATTCTCTAAGATAGACCACATGGTAGGTCACAAGACAAGCCTCCACAAATACAGAAAAATTGAAATCATACCAAGCATCTTCTCAGATCACAATGGCTTGAAAATAGAAACCAACCTCAAGGGAAAAAAACAAAAATATTCTAACTCATGAAGACCGAATAACATGCTTTTAAGTAATGAATGGGTTAACAGTGAGATCAAAGATGAATCAAAAAGTTTCTGGAAACAAATGACAATGAATATACAACAGTCCAAAACCTACGGGACAAAGCAAAGGCAGTCTTCAGAGGGAATTTATAGCAATACCGGCCAACCTGAAAAGGTCAGAAGTAGCTTATACAAACAACCTAACCATAAAGCTTCAAGAACTACAGGAGCAAGAACAAACAAAGCCCAGAGCAAGTAGAAGGAAGGAAATCATCAAGATCAGAGCAGAACTAAGTAACTTAGAGAGTCAAACTACAATTGGAAGAATCAACATGTTCAGGAGCTGGTTCTTTGAATAAACAAACAAAATTGACAAGCCTTTAACCACACTTATCAAGAAAAAGAGAAAGAGGATCCAAATAAACAGAATCAGAAATGACAGAGAAGAAATAACAACTGACACTTCAGAAATACAAAAGATTGTAAGAAATTACTACAAACAACTATATGACAAGAAATATGACAACCTGGGTGAAATGGAAACATTTCTGGAAATGTGTAATTTACCAAAACTGAATCCAAAAGAAGCAGAAATCCTGAATAGGCTAATAACAACTGGTGAAGTTCAAGAAGTAATCCAAAATCTCCCAAAGCACAAGAGCCCCTGATCAGGTGGCTACACAGGTGAATTCTACCAAACATTTAGAGAAGAACTAACCCCTATCCTCTCAATCTATTCCAAAAAACCCAAGAAGAGGGAAGACTCCCAAACTCTTTTTATGAGGCCAAAATTATTCTAATCCCAAAAACAGGTCAAAACACAACTAACAAGCAAAACTATAGGTCAATATCTTTGATGAACATAGATGCTAAGATTCTTAAAATATTGGCCAATCTGATCCAGCAATACATTCAAAAGATCATACACCATGATCAAGTGTATTTCATCCCAGGCATGCAAGGATGGTACAACATTCCCAAATCAATAAATGTAACACACCATATCAACAAAATGAAAGACAAAAACCATATGATCATATCAATAGATGTTGAAAAAGCGTTTGATAAAGTACAGCAACCATTTATGATAAAAACAATCAGCAAAATGAGAATAGAGGGAGCATACCTCAACATCATAAAGGCCATAATGGAGAAACCTGAAGCCAACATCAGACTCAACAAGCAAAAACTAAAAGCTTTCCCCCTAAGATCAGGAACGAGACAAGGCTGTCCACTTTCTCCACTTCTATTCAACATTGTTTTGGAAGTTCTAGCCATAGCTATCAGAGAAGAAAAAGGAATCAAAGGTATCCAAATTTGAAAGGAGAAAGTCAAATTGTCATTATTTGCAGATGATATGATAGTGTACATACAAAACCCAATAGGTTCTACCAAAAACGTATTCAACCTAATAAGCAAATTTAGCAAAATAGCTGGATATGAAGTCAATACCCAGAAATCAAAAGCATTTGTATACCAATAATGAAACATCAGAAATAGAAGCAAGAAAACAAATCCCATTTACCATAGCAACAAGAAAAATAGTACTTAGAAGTAAACTTAACCAAGGGGGTAAAAGATTTGTACTCAGAAAACTACAGAACATTGAAGAAAGAAATGAAGGAAAATACAAATAAATGAAACATATACCATGTTCATGGATGGGAAGAATTAACATCATTAAAATGTCCATACTACCCAAAGCCATCTATATTTTAATTCAATCCCAATAAAATACCAATGACATACTTCACAGTGATAGAAAAAATACTTCTGAAATTTATATGGAACCAAAAATGCCCATCAATAGCCACAACAATCTTGAGAAAGAAGAACAAGGTAGGAGGAATCACAATACCCAACATCAAACTAGACTACAAGACTACTGGCATCAGAACAGTCTGGTATGGCATAAGAATAGACATATAGATAAATGAAATAGAATAGAGAGCCCAGAAATAAACCCAGGACTCTATGGTCCATTAGTATTTGACAAAGGGGGAAGGAACATAAAATGGAAAAAAACAGTGTCTTCAACAAGTGGTGTTGGGAGAACTGGACAGCAACATGAAAAAAAGATAAAACTAGACCACCAACTTACACCATACACCAGAATAAACTCAAGATGGATAAAGGATTTAAACATAAGCAGTGCTCCCATAAAGGTCCTGAAGAAAAATGTAGGCAGTAAAATTTTAGATATCCTACGCAGAAATATGTTTACTAATACTTCACCATGGGCAAAGGAAATAATAGAACAAATAAACAAGTGGGACTATATCAAATTGAAGAGTTTCTATTCAGCTAAAGAAAACATCAGCAAAATTCAAAGGGAACCAACTGTGTGGGAAAACATAATTGCCAATGATACCTCAAACAAGGATTTGATCTCCAAAATATATAAAGAACTAATGGGACGCGATACCAGGAAGATGGACAGCCCAATAAGAAATGGACAAAGGACCTAAACAGGCAACTCACTGAGAAAGACATACAAAGGGCCCAAAGGCATATGAAAGAACGCTCAACATCACTATCCATCAGAGAGATGCAAATTAAAACCACAATAAGATACCACCTCACACCTGTCAGAATGGCAATCATCAACAAATCAACTAACAAGAGTTGGCAAGGATGTGGGGAAATGGGAACCCTGGTACACTTAGGTGGGAATGCAGGCTGGTGCAGCCACTATGGAAACCATTATGCAGTTTCCTTAAAAATCTAACAATGGAACTGCCTTTTGATTCAGTGATTCTGCTACCAGGATTATACCCGAAGAATCCTGAAACACCAGTTCATAAGAACTTATGTACACCTATGTTCATAGCAGCACTATTTACAAGAGCCAAATGCTGGAAACAGCCTAAGTGCCCATCAGTGGATGGTTGGATCAAAAAACTTTGGTACATTTACACAATGGAATACTACACAGCAGAAAGAATGAAGGAACACGTACCCTTTGCAACAACATGGATGGAACTGGAGAGTATTATGCTTAGTGAAATAAGCCAGTCAGTGAAAGACAGATATTGTATGATTTCACCCATTACAAGACAATAATGAACATAACAAACAACAAGCAAAACAGAACCAGATATATGAATACGGTGAATAGGCCTTCAGTGGGTAGGGGGAAGGGAGATGGGAGTAGTGGGGAAGAAAAGGGAAAGAAGGGGAGCAGTTTAGACAAGAACCTAGTATGGAAGAACCATGGGCATGGGCAACATGTGGGATTGACTTTGTGGGGGAGTGGGTGGGTGGAGAAGAGGACAGAGGGAAACAAAAAAGGGATGCATGTAATACAACAACAATAAAATTAAATTAAAAAAATAAATCAGACAACAGCAAAAAGAATTCTGTCTTAATTACATATTTAAATGAACACACACACACACACATACATACATACATACATACACTAAAAGGGACTCCCACCAAATGAAATTATCTTCTGGAGAATGGGGCCCTTGTAATACAGGCTTCCCTTGCTAGGTGAGTGTTCTAGGAACACATCTGTATCAGTGTACCACCTGGTATTATTGGCTTCAGTGATTATTTTTTTATGTTTCTTTCACATGTTTGCCTATTAATGATGGGTGATTTATGAGACCACCTGCCCACACTGCTCTGAGTGTTCAGCAGTTTTTGACCAAACACAACATGATCCCTGTGCCCCACCCTCCTTATCACCTGCTCTCCTCAAAAAACAACATTTTTTATTCCCCGGATGTAAAAATGTCCTCAGAGGGAAATGTTTTGCCAATGTAGAAGAGGTGAAACAAAAACTCTGAAAAGCACTAAAGGCACCAAAATCAATGAATTAAAAAACTTTTGAACAGTGGGAAAAACATCTCAATGGGTGTATTGCATCAAATGGTGAGTACCTTGAAAGTGGCTAAAATTTAAACATCTAAGCATAAATACACATTTTTTATAAATAAATTTCAGTTTTTGTTTTTAATTAATGAAGTATTACTCTCTTTGTCTATAAAATGACAGAACATTGTTGGAAAACTAGTCACTTACAGCATGGTTTCTTAAGACGCATTTCCATTCTGTTGCTGTTATTTGTATAACCCCATTTCTATAAGATATTTATCTGAAAATGAGCCACTTTCATTTTGAAAGTTTCTTATGCAGGATGATTTCTCTTGCAGAGTTGTGAAAACAGTGGCTGTGAAAATCCTGAAAAATGAGGCCAATGACCCAGCTCTGAAGGATGAGCTGTTAGCAGAAGCCAATGTCATGCAGCAGTTGGACAACCCTTACATTGTGCGCATGATTGGGATTTGTGAAGCTGAGTCCTGGATGCTGGTTATGGAGATGGCAGAACTTGGTCCACTCAATAAATATTTGCAGCAGAACAGGTATCTTTAGGGACCCCAGAATTTTATACTGGGAGGATAGGACCCACTTGCCAGTGAACAAAGTGACCAGGGTTCTTCAGGAAGCCTCTGTCCTCCTATGTTGTCCAGGAAACTTCTGAGAGGAAGGGAAATAGCAATAGTCTTTGGATCAAGTGTTTTTGTTTATTTAGCTGTTTTTGTTTTGTTTGTTTTCTTTTTTGCAGGGAAAAAACCTAATTCAAAACTTGGTTTCCATTATCTTTTGCTCATTCTCTTATTAGCCCAGTGATAGAATCAATGTTAGGGTATCTTGGCAGTTGATCTCACCTCACTAGGAAACCAAGCTTTTTACTAGAAATATTTAATAAACATTTTATAGGGGACAATAGTAGTGACTTACTTGTCTGGCTGACCTCTACGTACCTAAGAGTAATTCTGAGAACATCCATTGCTGTGCTCTCCCGAAAGCCATTGTTGAGATGGAAGAACTCATGTGAAATACTCATAGGAATAGCCTCTGGTTACTTAATCCCATTTGCTGCATTATGTGTGCACTTTACTTATATTTTGCCTTTAATCTCCATGAGAGGGAGATTATCCTGACCTCACCGGTAAAAAACTGAGATTCAAGGTTGGTTTTGTTTTCTGTCCAATTTTGGAACAAAATTTGAACCAGATCTCACCACCCTATTATACTGCTTTCCATGCAGTTTAAAGTAAGCCTTGAAAACTGGACCAGTTGAACACTGGGAGAAGAACTATAGGTTAATAAGGTTATTTATTGGTCACCACTGGTGAATCTTGCCTAAAAAGAATAGGAAATATATGGACTTGCCTTCTATGGGAAAAGCACAACTAGTTGTTCTGAAATGGAGTGCTAGCCACTATCACTAATAACACACTTGACTTTCAGGCATGTCAAGGATAAGAACATCATAGAGCTGGTTCATCAGGTTTCTATGGGAATGAAGTATTTGGAAGAGTGCAATTTTGTGCATAGAGATCTAGCTGCAAGAAACGTATTGCTGGTTACTCAACATTATGCCAAGATCAGTGATTTTGGACTTTCCAAAGCACTTCGTGCTGATGAAAACTACTATAAGGTAGGAACAACTTAACCAGTATTCAAAGCAGCAGATGGCAAAAATCTGAAATGAGAATGTACCTCTTTTACATTTCATTATAGTGGGGTTTCCAGAAGCAGTTTCCCTATTTAAAAATAACCATGTAAAAATTGTTCTTAAGTTTTGATTATTGTTAAAAATGAAAAGACACTAACACATCACAACTTTAGATTTATTCAGGATAATATCCTCCAAGCTACGTTCCATGGATCAAAAGGGAATCAACAATTAAGTATTAGAAAGAGAAATCAAAGGAACAGCTTCATTTATGGTTGCAACATAAGGAAAAAATATGTAGGAATAAATTTAACCAAGGAGGAGAAAGACCTGTACTTGATGAGATATAACCCAACCAGTTAGAATGGCTGTTGTCAAGAGATAAGAAATAATCAGTGTTGGAAAGGATGTAGAGGAAAGGGAACACAAATGCGCTGTTGATGGGAATCTATATTGGCACAGCCCCTATAGAAAGTAGTATAACAGTTCCACACACACACACACACACACACAAAATTAGGACTAGAATTACCATACAATCTAGTAATCCCGCTACAGTGTATTTCTCTGAAGGAAATAGAATCACTATCTGTAGAGAGGTCTATATATCCCATGTGAATTGCCAAATTATTTATAGTGGCCAAGATTAGGAAATAACCTGAATATCTATCAATGGATAAAGGGATGCACATGCACACACACAGACACACACTTCAGAGCATTATATTGAGCAAAATAAATCAGACACCAAAAGACAAATATGCTATCATCTCATTCATATGTGGCATCAACAAAACTGAACACAGTTGAAATAGAGAGTAGATTGTGGGGAAGGGAAATAGGTGAAGGTGATAAAAGGGTACAAACTTCCAGCTATAAGATGAATAAATTATGGGATCTAATGCATGATGATTATAGTTAATAATACTGTGTTATATACTTGGAAATTACTAAGGAGTAGATATTAATTTTTTGCCATAACAAAATGATAATTATGTCAGGTGAAGGATGTGTTAGCTAATGTTACAATATATATGTGCATTAAATCATCATACTGTACAAAAAACTAAAAGTCATGTTAGAAGCTGAAAAAGAGACTGATCACTCAAAAAAGATGATGACATGGAGGATTTTCTTTTTTTTTAAAGATTTTTAATTTATTATTTTTAGAGAGAGAGGGAAAGGAAGAGAGACAGAGGGGGAGAGAGACATCAATGTATGGTTGCTTTTCACCTGCCTCCAGCCACAGACCTGACTGGAGACCTGGCTTGCAACCTGGTTATGTGCCCTGGCTGGGAATCAAACCAGCGACCTTTGGGTTCACAGGCCAGTGTCTTATCCACTGTGCTACCAACAAGGGCTTAGAGGATTTTTCTTAATAAACAAAACAAAATGAGATGGAAAAGAATAAAATGTTGAAAGAGAAATGATAGTGAAGGAAGCAGATGAGAGTGGGCCCCGAAGATCTATGTACTGCAGCTGAACTGTGCAGCACCAGACTGTAAACCACATGCCCTTTGATACAGCATCTCCTCACAAACACCTGACGTAGCAGGCAAATGCAGGCATACCTTGTTTTATTGTGCTTTGCAGATCATGTGTTTTCTACAGATTGTAGATTTGTGGCAAACGTGTTGCACAAGTCTATGAGCACATCTTTCTAACGCCATTTGCTCACTATGTGTTTCTGTCACACTTTGGTAATTCTTGCAATATTTCAAACATGTTCTTTATTATTATTTTGTTATGTTGATCTGTGATCAGTGATATTTGATGTTACTATTATAGTTGCTTTGGAGCAACTTGAACTGTACCCATATAAGATAGAAAATGTTATAAATGGTTGTGTTCTGATTGCTCCAGAGACCAGCCTCCCAGTCTGTCACTCTTCCATGGTCCTCCCTACACCCTGAGACACAACAATATTGAAACTGAAACTATAATCATTAAGCACTAACTCCCCATTCCTCCCTCTTCACCAAGCCCTTGGGGACCCTTATTCTACGTTCTGTCTCTATGAATTAAACTACGTTAGAGCCCACAGATGAGTATCGCACGTTATCTTTTGTGACTAGACTGGCTTATTTCACTGGCCCTAATGAAAGGTAACCTCATGGTTCCTCAATGTTGTTCAGTGTGTCAAAGTCCCCTTCCTTCATTGGACTGAGTGACATTCCATTGTATGAGTTGACCCTGTTGTGTTTGTCCATTCATCTCTCAGGGGACATTTGGGTGGCTTCCACTTTTTGGCTATTGTGAATAGAGCTGCTAGGAACATAGGTATGTCCAATTTTGTTTTGAAGGAAGTTCTCTGTTTGCATTGCTTTCAGGCTCAGACCCATGGGAAATGGCCAGTGAAGTGGTACGCTCCAGAGTGCATCAACTACTACAAGTTCTCCAGCAAGAGTGATGTCTGGAGCTTCGGAGTGTTGATGTGGGAAGCATTTTCCTACGGGCAGAAGCCCTATCGGGTTAGCCCCTCCTGTGTCTTGTCCTAGTTAATCATGTGGCCCTCAGAACAGATAAGCACTGATTATCATAGCAGGACCCTGAAAATCATAATCTGGGCAGGCTTCCTGAGTCTTTGGCTATCTTTTGTCAGTGGGCAGTAAATAAAACCTGTTTCTTTTCAACTGCAAAAGAACTACTTCAAGCTAACTGGACAGTATGTCTTTTTTTCACTGTATATTGCACATGTACATAATCATAAAATATGCCCAAATCAACATTAATTGAAGTTGAAGTAGAAATAATGTCTATTTCCAATATCAAGTTGGTGGCTTGTTATTGTATTTTTACATTTAAAAAATCAGAATACACATACCAAAAAGTGGACAAATGCTAGGATACAGCTTGCTGAATCTTTGCAGATGGGACATACCCATGGAACCAGCCACCAGAGGAAGAAACAGAACAGAACCCCAAACCCCCTTCCCACTGCATGCATGCCTCCCCCCAAGGGTAACCTCATCTAACTTCTAGATCATAGGTTAGATGCTGTTGTTTTTGTACTTCTTATGGTTGAAATCATACTTCAGGTACTCTCTTATTCCTTTAGGGGAGAGGGGTGGCATGTATTTGTTGCTTTATTTTGCTGAATGCCATGTTTAAAAAGCTAAGATATATTTTGGTGTTCCAGGGGATGAAAGGAAGTGAAGTTTCTGCTATGCTAGAGAAAGGAGAGAGGATGGGGTGCCCTGCCGGGTGTCCAAGAGAGATGTACGATCTGATGAACCTGTGCTGGACATATGAGTGAGTACCTGTCCCTTCCTGTGATTTACCCAGACACTGGAGCCATTCAGAATGGCTGGGCACTTAGTCTGTCTTCCCATGAGGTAGTATTGTGCTCCCTTCTAAACAAACAGTGGGAAAATGTCTTGCTTTCTGAACCGTGCACTCCTATTCTTTCATCTAAAAAAATAATAATAATAATGAGTTTAGACAGTTACTCTAATTCAGGATGTCAGAATTGAAATGTAGATAATATTAGCTAGGGTGGTAATTGTCTGATCCAGTGCTGTATACCATTTTTGGTGAGAGCAGATAGTAGAGTCACTTAGAGGGAAATGTCTACTTTCCTAATTCTGACCAGAGTGATGCATGGCCACAGGTGTTGGCTGGATCACACATGAATTGGCTAAGGTAGCATTTCCCAAGAAGTGACTTGGACCTAGGAACAGTGGCCCTCAGAGTCTTCCTGAAGTACTGTAATGCAGCCTGCTTGGAGCATACCTGAGCTTATGGCAGGTGATGTTCAGGGCAGCTCAACAGGCAAGGGAAACCCGTCATACCTGGAATCAAGGTCCTTGCCCAGGTTGGGTAGCCTGTGAGTGCATTGTGGGGAGTCCCAAGCCACGGTCTCTGTACCTTTGGCACTGCCCCGTGCAGCTCAGCAGCACTGAGGGTCTGTAATTGGGAGGAGCTCAGATACTTGCAATAGATTTAATATTTTGGGGATCACTTTTGCTCTGAGATACAACAGCTGAAGATGCAGGAGCATCCTAACAATGAGGAATGGGGCAAGTGTCCCTAGATGCCATCACTCCCCAGAAAGCACCATTCACCCAGCACAGTTGGGAGTGCAAGTAAAAGATCTCATTATTATCTAGAAGAAGCATAGGGAACCCCCAAAAGAGAGGGCAGATATGTCTAGTTGCTAGTGCTGACCTTGTCAGAGAAAGGCCCTTTCAATAGCAAAGGTGCCCATCTGGACAATGGGGAGCTTCTTGAACCTGAGCTATCAGAGTGTCAGTGGGAGAGAAAGGCTAGAAATAGATTGTGAAAGAGGGGTGTTCAGTCTCTGAAGTCTTGACTAAATCCCCCGTTGTCACCCCACCCAGTTCCCAAACTAGAACTATTAGAATCAATGACAGGTAGGTTCCAGCCATTTTCAAAATGAAAATCAAAAGCCTGGGGTAGCAATTGCAGCTGGGATGAGGGTCACATAGGAAACAGGACAAATAACCCCTGAGTAATTTATAGACCTTGATACAGACCTTGATCTTGTCACCTTGCACCTGTGCTGGTTCAAGTCCCAGCTGTCCTACTTTGAGGGACCTCTGAAAGGCAGGAGCAGGAGGCAGAGTACCTATGAGACTTGCCACAAACCCCTGAATAAGGGCAGAACAGCAAGCTCCTCTTTGCAACACCTATTCCTGTAAAGCTGCTGAGAAGAAAACAAACCTTCCTGGCTTTAGTGGGTATTGTTCAGCATGCACCTGGCCAGGTTTTGGGGACCTGGTGGCCAGTGAGATATCACTGGAAGCAGAACAGACCCCCAGGTTAGGAGATGTGGGAGATGTGTGGAGCCCTGGGGAGGGCACACTCTTAGGTAGTTCTTCCATCAGCCTGTGGCTTCATTTGGAAGGTTTCACTTCCTCTGAGAAAAATGAACTTGAAATCATTCTGAAACAAATGAAAAAAATAAACTAGAATGAAAATGAACTCTCAGAAAGATGGTTGAAGTTAGTGTTTTGCTCTTAATGTGAATACTGACCTGTTTATTTCTGTTCATTATTTTTGTGGTAGATGTTGACCAGTAAAGAGTGGAAGGGTGGGCAGGGGAGGGGTCTCATGGTGGAGGAGAGGTGGTAGGAGATGTAACCACTTAACCATGTTAGGAGGGGTGAACCTTGGGAGGAGGTATCACATAGCCAAGACATACCCAGTTTGGTTGAAACAAGCATGGTAATCCTTGAATACTGGTAGTCCTGGAGCCTTCTCCCTTCAATGGGATTTTAGATCAAATCTGCTCACCTGCCTTCAGCCTCATGGACAACTCACAGCTCTTGGTGCTGTTATTGCCGGGATGGCTCCCGAGGGGAAGATAAAGGAAACAGTTCTTGGTATTCATTGGAGTCAGAGCCAGGTAGAACACTCCTCTTTCAAAAATCATTGTTTCCCAGTTTCTTTTCCCACCTGGAAGTTTAAGTCAAAGTCCAAGTAAGGCCTATAGGCAGTTCTGTCTTTCCCATTAACTCCAACCCCAGGAATGCTTTCCAGTGAGTTCTACATAGATATCTGGGAATTAGCAATAACATTTAAGTATCAGTGAAGTAGAAATAGTGATGGTGGCCCATGCCTAAGATTAGGAATAATAACTACTTATCAAACTTTTTTTTCAAATAAGCTATATTTCTGAAGATTAAATATTTTCCAATAATGGCGTGGAATGAGGGCCATCCATGTAGACATGGTCAGAGACTGTCTAAATATAAGTAGTTAAATGATGAACAGTTAAATGGAAAAACAAAAACAAAACATTTAGGTGGGGCATGGCCAGCAAGGAGAACTCAAAATCACCAGGAGCTGGTCTGACAACCTGGGGACTTAACCTCAGCAAACCTCATAGAGACCCCAGCTACTGGCCCTGGAGGAATCTTCAGCTGGGGATGGGGCAGCAGGCAATAAATGATAAGCTATGAAATAAGTGCATCCTATTGTGTGATCTTGGAAGAAGATGAGTCCAATGGCAATTCAAAGTCAGAAGACACAGGGCCTGAGAGAGTGCCACATATATGTGTGAGGACCTCCCATGGCAGGTTGTTATTTGCAAGAGGAAATGAAATAGTTGCACAGTACATGGAACCAGGTGAAGCATCCAGAACCTTGTGGATTTGGTGAAGCAAATACAAATGATTCCTATAGAGTCTCCAAGCTTTCCTCCATTATAAACAGTCAGCCACCCTTACTGAGGTAAAGACAGATTTTTAGATAGATAGATAAATAGGAAGGTAGATGGATACATAGAAGATACATACATACATACATACATATATACGTACATAAATAGTTTGGAGGAAGGGAAGGAGGAGGGAGGGATGGAGGGGAAGGAAGGAAGCAAGGGAGAAAGGGAGGGAGGGAGGGAGGATGAATGGATAGATGAATAGATGCATGGATGGATGAATGGATAGAAAATAGGTAAATAGATAATAAGTAAATGATAGATCCATCAATCAATAAATTAGATGAATTTGTGCATTGATGGATAGGTGGGTAGGTAGGATAAATAGATAAACAAAAATTGAGACAAAAAGACATATACTACATACACACCTTTAGATTTATCGCTGGCACATCTATTGACTGCCCTCCAGTTAGTGAACACTGTGGATAAGCAACAGCTGACACTTTCCTCATGGAGGTCACAATTTTGGACTGGAAGTTACTAGCAAACATGAACCAAATTAACCCCTACATACACATGTGATTGCATTATTGTGGTGGGTGCTGTGACTTGCAATAGAGGGTTATGTGGGTCATACTTATGTTAGAGTCCATGCTGATCTCTTTTGGAAGGAACTTTCCACATGACAACTGAAGGATAGAGAGCTTGGTGCAGGAAATGGGGGCAGGGGCACACAAGAGGAAATGTGGGAAGAGCATTCCAGGCCTGTGTGGGCAGAAGTGGCACAAAATAGGACACTCAGTCATCTCCTCTGCCCAAGCTCAGGGCACCTTAGGTTCCTCATGGTAGCCTCACCTGTGGAGTAAAGGAAAGGTTCCCAACTTCCTGCCAACAGGGAAGTGTAGGTAAACATGCTGTGTCTTCATTCTCAACTAAGAGGGAATACATCTACTCAAGACTATAAAATAAATCAAAAGATCCAGAAAATTGAATGGAAGGCATGTCCAACAAAGAAACAAAGAAGAAATACTCCTCCAGACAGGTAGGAGGGATGGAGTCAGGATGAAGAGGATGAGGTGAGACGGCATGAGGAGTGGCACACACAGCAGTGGTGGCACTGGTGGTGGCGACAGCAGAGACAGAAGCACCATCAGCAGCAGCACCACCACCAGCAATGGTGGTGGCACCTTTGGCAGTGGCACCAGCAGAGGCAGTGGTAACTGACTGTGAAAATCAGTGAGGGCTGGGGAGGCAGAAGAAACTGCCCATCTCTCAGCAGTCTGTTTGTTTAGTAGAAAAGTGGTGAGTGCTGAGCAGGCTGTATTGTTCCCTCTCAGACCCCTCCCCCACATACAGTGCCACATTCTGATGAAAGGTTCTAATGGGAGAACTAAGTGACAAGGAGATAGACAACCTAACAGACACAGAATTCAAAATCCTGGTGATAAAGATTCTCGCAGGCTTGATAGACATGCTTGAGTACAGCAAATGCATAAGGGAAGAATCAAAGGCCATACCAAGTGAAACGATGGAAAATACATGTGAAACCAATAGTGAAGGGAAGGAAGCCAGGGTTCAAATCAATGATTTGGAACATGAAGAAGAATTAAACAGTCAACCAGTACAAAATGAAGAAAATTAGGAGAGATTTAGGAACCTCTGAGACAACTTTAAATGTACCAACATCCAAATCATAGGAGTGCCAGAGGAGAAAAGGAAGAGCAAGAAATTGAAGACTTATGTGAAAAAATAATGAAGGAAGACTTCTCATATTTGGTGAAGGAAATTGACATACAAGTTCAGGAAGCACAGAGAGTCCCAAACAAACTAGACCCAAAGAGGACCACACCAAGACACACCATAGTTAAAATGCCAAAGGTGAAAAATAGAGAATCCTAAAAGCAGTAAGAGAAAAGAAGAGAATTATCTACAAAGGGGTTACTATAAGGCTACCAACTGGTTTCTCAAAGGAAGCTTTGCAGCCAAGAAAGGACTGGCAAGAACTATTCAAGATGATGAAAAGAAAGGATTTACAATCAAGATTACTCTATCCAACAAAGCTATCATGTAGAATGGAAGGGCAGTTAAAGTGCTTCCTAAAATATAGCTAAAGGAGTTCATCATCACCAAGCCATTATTATATGAAATGTTAAATGGACTTACTTAAGAAGAAGAAGATCAGCCCTGGCTGATAACACAGTGCATAAGGTGCTGACCTACGAACCCATAGGTCTCTGGTTTGAATCCCCAGCCAGGGCACATAACCAGGTTGTCAGATCTGTGGCTGGAGGCAGGTGAAAGATAAGCACACATTGATGTTTCTCTGTTTCTCTCCCTCTCTGCCTCTCTCCCTTCCTCTCTTTTCTGGAAATAATAAATAAAATCTTTTAAAAAATAAGATAAAAAGTATCAACATTAAAATGACAACAAATTCACAACTATCAACAACAGAATCTGAAAAATAAAAATAACAAACTAAGCAAACAACCAGAATGGGAATAGAATTATAGGTATGGGGATCATTTAGACAGCTATCAGCTGGGAGGGTAAAATGGGAGAAATGGGGAAATGGTGTAGGGATTAAGAAGCATAATTGGTTAGGCTCAAAATAGACAAGGGATATTAAGAATAGTACAGGAAAGGGTGAAGCCAAATATCTTATACTCATAGCCCATTGACCTGAACTAAAGAGGTGTGTTGGGATTGCAGGAGAGTAAGGGAGAGTAACTGGGCAGAGGAGAGCAAAGGGAAAAGAAACTGGGACACCTATAACAGAATAATCAATAAAATATACAAAAGAAAAAGAAAAGGAAAAGTTCCCTAAGATACCTGCCTAGGTATCTTCCCTAAGGCCCTAGCTATATTCCTATTTCTCTACATTAGTTTTCTTGGTGCCCAGCAGCTGGGAGAATAAAACATGCACAAGATTCAGACACACTCTTTGTTCATTCAGGTCCCCATGGTTTGAGTTTGTGTCTCTTTGGTGCAGGACTGAGGCTGTCTCTGTGTATCTACATGTGTATCTACATGTGTTTCTGCACCCCGGGGCTTGGCCATCATATTCCCTTCCAGAATACAACTCGGTGTCCCAAGACACAGCTCCCCACAGTCCCAAGCCATGACCACAGATGGCTGATTTTCAAGCAGTTTTTGCTTGCTCTTGAAAGCTATAGGTTCTCAAATAGCATCATTTTGTTATAATATGGATAAAATGTCATAGGCACCTAACTCTTGCCTATATCAGGTAGGCTGAATTCAAATTGAAGTCACAGAACCACTTGAAGAATTACTATATTCTGAAGCCATCTGACAAAAACACAAAAATGTTTTGGTCATGTAGAAACTACTCTGTCCTTAACACTGGTGAGTCACTCTGGGGCCTCATGCATGCTCCAGAGTCACTCTGGGGCTGAATTCTAGAACCTTATAAAACTGTAGTTGTAGGTCAAAGAGGTTGATTGTGGAAAGTTTATAGTTTAACCTCAAGTTCTGTTTCACTTGTTGGGCAATTTTATCCACTTGCAAATATAGCAAAAAATCCTGGGAAAATAAGAAAAATTATTTCCAAACAAGAATAGATTCTTAAAATCTTAAGGAATAATTGTTTTTAACAAGTCCTGTTCAGAGATGTCTATTAAAGTCTATTTAGAGATAACAAATTATGAAAAACTTTTCTTCATAGTTTACTTGCATTGCTTCCTCTCTGAAAAGTGACAGATAAGTGAAGCCTTGCTGTGTTAAGATGTATAATAGGTATGCCTGGGTACTTGCTTCTACCATGACAGGTTTTAAGTTTTAATAAGAACCCATGTGGGATAACTATAATAGAATAACAATAAAATATTTTTAAATAATTTCAAAAAAATAAGAAAGAATCCACACCAACAGCACATTTTTAGAAATCCAGAGCCATCCAGTTGGGGTGTGGAGGGGGAGAGTTTAAACTGTGCCTACTTTTTTCCTAATAAGATTATATAAACATATGTTAAAGATACATCTGCAACATATTGACCAACTAAGTATTTTAGACATTTCTGTTTTGCTAGATCACAAGGAGGTAGTCTATGGCAGGGGTGTCAAACTTATTTTTTCTTTTTTTCAAACTTATTTTCACAGGAGGCCACATCAACCTCATAATTGCCTTTAAGGGGCCGGGCCAAATGTAATTTGAGGGCTGTATAAATGTAACTGCTCCTTAACAGTTAAGCAAGACAGGTAGAAACAAGGTAGAGGGCCAGATTGGCCCAAGGGCATTGTGTTTGCCACCTGTGGTCTATGGGTTAAAAGGACTAGACTTTGAGTTAAACTTCTTTAAGGGGGACATAAGCCACCTGGGGTCTTGTTGAATGCACACGGGGTTCTGTAAGTCTGGTATGGGCCTGACACTGTTCTGCAAAGGCTCTGGTTACCCACAGCAGGGGAGCAGGGATATGCTATGAGTTGCAGGCTTCAGAGGAGACCATCAGGGGGCGAAGCCATTTGCACTCTTTCTGCAAAGGCCTAAGGGGTAAGCACGTTTTTTTCACCAGTATGATGATGAATAGTAATGTATGTCTTTCCTTTCCAGGGTGGAGAATAGGCCCGGGTTCACAGCAGTGGAACTGCGGCTGCGAAATTACTACTATGACGTGGTGAACTAAGGCTCCCTTGCCTGTCTGTACACCCTCTAAGCAGATGAGTCATCAAAGGCAAACATATTACAATGTATCGATTTTGAGTCTCCATCTTTCTCTGCCCACCAGGAGAGCCACCCTCACGGGCACTTGCCCATGACTATGGTTCCCCAGAGCCTGTCTGGGAACATACCCTCCGTAGAATAAACCCACCCTGAGGCATCCTGGGAGAAAGATGGACAAGAAGGTCAAAGGCTCTGTGGATTCCTTTGTGCTTCTTGTCTAAATGGTTTTCATGGTAGGTTATTTACAGGATCTGTTTCCAACTTCCCTTGCTGTCTTTCCAGTTCTCTGGCCCCTGGGCTGCTCTAACTCAACCTCCTGTGGCCTGGAGATAGTGCCATGTGGTCTTCAGCCACTGGTCTTACATTGTCAGCATCCAGGTACAATGCCACCTGTGATGCCAGCAGTGGAAGACCAGAAGGGAGAAGAGAAGGGGATTTGGCAGGAACAGACCATGTGAATGGCCCTGCCCTAAAAAGCTCTGATAGTGAAAGTGCTTTAAGGCCTAAAAATCAAGTTCTACCAGTGCAGCTTCCAAAGTGCAGCCAGTTAAAGAGAACAAAGTCTGGATACTGCTTTTGCTCTTTGTTCAGAGCCAGAGTCTCGCATCTGCATGAAGTGTGACTTACCGACCCCCGAAAGCCACTTTCCCGCAGACTCTCTGAAGCCTGTAATTGAACAGAGACTGTGCAAGGCAAAGAATGTCTATCATCGTGAGTGTGATGAGGACAGACAGCAGGGCTCTATGGGCTATTGCTGTTGTCTAGTTAATGTGACCCATGCCTCCCTTCTCTTGAAGAGAGGGTGCAGACAGAATTCTTTTCTTTTTCTGTATTCACAGTCGGGGGCACCCTGGTGGCCAAGGGCATATAAAGATGAGTTTGTGAAGAAAGTATTAATTCATAATAAAGTCACAGGCCTTGTTGCTTGCTACAAGCAGACTTTACTGAGTATGATTTGGGGATGAAAATATAAAACCTGAGATTTATTTTCTGGTCTCCTAGTCTTTTTTTTTTTTTTTTTTTTTTTTTTAATCAATGTATGGTTGCCTTTCACCTGCCTCCAGCTACAGACCTGGCTGGAGACCTGGTTTGCAACCTCATTATGTTGCCCTGGCTGGGAATCGAACCAGCAACCTTTGGGTTCGCAGGCCGGCTCCTTATCCACTGTGCCACCAGCCAGGGCTATTGGTCTCCTAGCCTTAATGAATCCTTCACTAATGTCTGATCTTACACAAGCCATCAGAGCATTGATAATCAGTTTTGCTGTGGCTCTTCAAAATTAGAGCTATTTAGACATCATTCTTAGGTCAGTCAAGACATAAACTTGGATCACCTCGCCTTTGACTATGCCTAAGACAGTTGGAAGTGTATATTCAGCCCATGAACAAGAGAGGAGACCCTGTTCCTAAGAAAGAGAAGCTAGACATGGAGAAAGCTGCAACCAACATGCTCACTTGGCCAGAACCAGATGTCATTTGCTCACAGAACTTATGGTGAGAAATGTTTAGAAACCATCCGTGCCTTTTGGACTTGTGCTATCTGGTGGTTTAATCATTTTGTTCAAGAAAGGATCCCTGTATGCTGAGCAGATACACAAAACAGTGGCAGTGCACACTTAGAATCCCTGAAATTGAAGATTAATGATAAAATCTCTGGTTGGACGCCATGTAGATTTAGAATCATAAAAGGGTTGTGCACTTCAGAGATGGCATCTGAGAAAGTGGGTATACTGCTGACTTCTGGAGTCTGTCTTCCCTCTTCTACCCCCAGAGAGTGTCTTTGGGAAAGGCCACACTTTCAGGAATAAGGAGGCACACATTCAGTGTCTTCCGGGGGGGTATTTCCCACATTCTTTAGCAGCTCTCTTACCCCTCCTAAAAGTCTGGGAATGAGGAACACCTAGAATGTGAGTGGGCAAGAGGGAGGAGGGGCGTGGCCCCTGCAGAAACCTAGCCTAGGAACCTCGGAGCACCCCTGTCCTCCATGTACCTCGTGCCTCTCCCAGTGGTATGGGTATGCCTGTGTGTAGAATTCCCTACACACAGTGGCAGTGCATGCATGTCTATTCTAGTGAAAATGTGTCCTTTTTCCTGGGTTTGCAGAGGAGGGTATGAAAGGCAAGGCAACTTCATTGAAAAAGGACTTAAATGTGAATGAGCTAATTTTGGAAGGTAAGGACATTTTATGGGGCATCTGTGAATTCTTGCATCTACAGAAGGGAAAGGCCAGTCAAGGAGGGTGCTGGCCACCATGACTCTCCATTCATGAGGGTCATGCCCCACGAGGGCCTGACAGCCCACATTGTACCCCAGTGGGAGGTGACCAATGGCACTCAGAAATGCCAACAGGGCCTAAAGCAGGGCTGTAGGTTGTGAGCTTTCCTGTCCTTGATGAAGACAGCATATGGAGCTCTGGAAGAGGATGGGAAAGAGTTCCAGAGCTTCCATCATCTCCTTCTTTAAAAAAGATTACTCTCTCTCTCTCTCTCTCTCTCTCTCTCTCTTATGTGCACAAACACCATATGTACACACCACACTGAACTTTATTTCAAAGGACAGCTTAAATGCCAGCGTGGGGCAGTCGTCCTGCTCAGGTACATGTGGTGGTGGCTGAACTCATCTCTTCTGCCTGCTCTGGGCCGGGCTATCAGCTCCTCCCACCCCAGGCCCATTGGAGGTACCCCTGGGCCTGGTGGGCAGAGGTTTAGAGAAGACTTGGGTTGATGGGCCTTACAACCCCATTCTGAGCCCCACAGCTGGGACAGCACCGAGAAGGGAATGACACAGGCTGCTGGACAGCCCTTTGGCCCACAGCACCTTTAGCAGTGATAGTGCGAGGGCAGACACGGAGGGTAATGCACAGCCGGGTCTCCAGCACTGACCTGGGGAAGTCATAGGAATGCAGCCCCACTCTGCACAGTTATAGGTGAGGATTACTGTCGACCTGCACCAACACATATGGCCTGGGAACACAGGCCTGGGGCCATGTTCTCACAATGTCTGTGGGAACCAAGGTCTGGGCCCCAAGGCCACTGGTGGCCTAGAGCCAGTGGGGATTCTGTGGGGCAGCAGGTGGCGCTGTGTGATGGCTCAGGAGCTGACCTTGAACTTGGGAACATTCAACCCCTGGGAGGGGCAGAAACCACTGCTGTTCTGTACTTGGTGATCCTTGAAGGCAGTGGCATGAGGAGGCCTTAGCATACAGTGAGCTTGGGCATGGAGAGATGTTAAGACCTGAACTTGTCTTACCAAGAATACAAGGGAGACAGTACTTGTAAATGGAGTCAGTACTTGTAAGCATGTTCTCTTTTCTGGGAAGAAAGGAAGCATTTTGAAAGAGCCAGAATGAGATTTGCTTTTCCAAATTTTCTTTCAGTTTGGATCTTCTGCTTTAGGTAATACATGCTTCCTTCTCCTTGTGATGTGCTTGTGGCCTCCGTAAGGAAGCTTGTCTCTGCTTCAGGGACAATAAGTCCCTTAAGTCAGGATATTTTCTCAGGTATGAGCCTAGCAGGCCCCTGCCCTTGTTTCCATCCAAAGAGAAGCCCATACACTTCCTCACAGGTGTCTCCCAGCGAACATGAGTCTAGAGGATAGATCTCACTGTGCAAGCAGTAGGTCCCCTGATGAGATACCTCTTAAGTGCCTTCCCTCTAGGATGTTAGTGCCCATTACCAGCTCAGAATTCCAGGAGTCTCACAACAAAGACCTTTGTTCTCATTTTTTCTAACTTGACACTTGTCTGACCTCTTTGACTACAGAACCACCATTTTGGTCAATGCCTATTAGCAAAATGGGCTGCTTTCCTTACCCACTGGGACACACCACACTTAGCTGCTCATTAAGGAGGAATCTCTACAGTGGGAAGGACACTAGGAGCTTCTGGAGAGATAATACTGCCATGTCCTTGAAGTAAGCCGAGGAAGCAGATGGATAACTGCTTTTCCATCACGTTCTTATTGACTGAAAATCCAGCATGTCAGATTCTCAGATGTTGATTGTTTACATATTATGCCCCCCCACACACATATACACGTAATAAATTTTTCCTTTAAAAAAAGAAAAAAAGATTGTAGCATTGCGATAGGACAGGGCCATCCAAGGAACTTATGTTGCATTAAAAAGAGCTCTTTTTAATGCCACTTACTATTTTGTAGTTTTATAATATTAACCTAGAGGTAGAAAAAAAACTTTTCCAGAGCCACCATTCCTAAATCCATTGAGCATCCACCTGGACACCCAGCACGGCCTGAGCTAGGATTCAACACACTGCACACTTGCCTGAACTCACTCTTGATGCTGCTGCCCATGGAAATCATGTTCTTTCATGCAATCATGAGGAAAGCATTCTATGGACCCATGCAAGAGAGAATGTGGAGTGGCTAGATTGATTTATTTGAGTGGAAATTGAAGGCTTCCCCTGTTTCTAGTGTCCCATTGCCATCTATCCCACCATGGAAAAAGATTCAATTTTGTCTTTATGAAGGCCAAAGTAAAGGCTTGTGTCCAGAGTTTCTGTTTTATGTTAAAGCTTAATCCTCTGGAGCCCACATGGCCTGGCAGGCCCCTGGCAGATCTGCTGAACCCGCACAGTTGCTACAGAGAGAGTGAGCCAATGAACAGGGACAGCACATGTTACTGAAGAGAGAGAAGGGCTCTGTCCCCTGGAATTACATTATGTTGGGCTTGGAAGGACAAGACACTTTTTCAGAATAACCAACCAACTTCTCACGCTTTCACAGGCTTTTAATGGGTCCATCTACCTATAACAAGTCTATTTCCTTCCCAGTCTAGACGGGCAAGCTTCTACCATCACCCTTTGGCTCCCATTGCACATGAGTTTACCTCTCCATTCTCCCCTCACAGTCCAGTACCAGAAGATGACAGAGGGGCTATTCATCCCCTTGGAAGAGCAATGCTGTGATTCCCTGGGGAGTGTGTCAAGCTGTAGCTTCCTGGTGAAGAAAGCTGGCTTCTTAATACCTGATTCCCTTTGCTCCCTTCTTTTATTAACAACTAGCTTCTCTGCTAACAGTGGGGCAGCCGCTGATCATGCTATGCTGTCAGTTCATCTGACAGTCGTTTAGCTGGGGACATTTCCAGGGGCTATTTTTCTTGCTAGGCATTGTTGAACCGAAACCATGAGTCATAAGACTTCATGCTTTTGCAATCTTTCAAGGCTTTGAATGACTCTGTTTTCCATGACTTCATTAAACTATGGAACAATGAGTGAAAATGCATGTTGTTTGTAACAACTCTTCCTCATTCATACAAAGAGTCAGTGTCTGGGACTATTTTTCCTCTCCACAGCTTGTATCAAATGACTTGGTGATGTTCTATAACCCACAGACATGTAAACACTCCTTCCTTCCCTGCTTGGGGCAGAGGAGAGGCCTGGAGCTCTTGGGGAGTGAACAGTTAAGGAAATGTATCAAGAAAATAATTTTGCTAAGTCCTTATCAAGTGGGTTGTGCCAGAAGACATGATTTCGTGAGACTGTACACATCACCTGTGTGCAATGCTCAGGAAGTTAGGGTTCAATTTCACAGTGCACCTGAGGTTCTCAGGAAACATCAAGGACAGCATCTGCTCCTGCACTGAAAGCACCTGGTGCTGAACGTGCCCCATGGCAACACACAGCTGCCCTGGCTCTGTCAGCCTCTGGGTCAGCCAGTTCCCAGTCAGCCCCCACACCCCGGCTTCTATCATCATGTAATCCCAAACAAACAAACAAACAAAAAAAGAAAGCAAGATGCTTGATGAAGCCAATCCCAATAACCTCAACTTTGTACTGCAGGCCATTACCTGAAGAAAAGAGGTGGGCTTACAGCAGCACAACTGACCCCAGCCAACCCAGATCCAAGTGGGCTACTCTCAGGCAGAGAGAAGGCTGACCTCCTGGGGTGGGCGGCAAAGCTGAGGGGACTTCTCCAAGTTAAAGCTCAGCAATGAACAAATAGCCATTCTAATTAACTTTCCTCAGCAATCAAAACATTTAGACGTTTGTTTACTCTGAGACACCCTTTCCTTAAAGTCAGTAAGATATCCATTCCTTAATGTTCTCTGCTTTATTCTTCTCCACTAAATAATGGTCTTCCAGAGGCTGCTTTCTCATTTAGGGTGAGGGGTCCCCTCACATGCCATTGTTTATTGTATTCAGATCCCTTACTTCTGTTGATTGTAATTTGGAAACACAGGGTCCAATGACTGGTAACAGGGGCTGTTCTTTTTTGTACTGTTTCCTAGGACTAGGTGTGTGTGTGTGTGTGTGTGTGTGTGTGTGTGTGTTTAACTGTGTTAAACAGGCATCTTTGTCCCCTTTTTTTTTCAGATCTTCTTGTATTTCTGATACTCCTTTAACATAAACATTACTTTCTATTATTAACTCACTTGGTTCACAGTGTGCACAACCAATGGCCCCACTTGTTGGCAGTCACAGCACTTAACCCTCCTCCACCTCCTCTTGTGGATCTAAACCCTGGGGCACGATACATTTAAGTCTTCCTAAGAATCAAGCATGTCCATTCACTGCTTTTCCTGAACTCATGGAAGGCCCTTGGCCCCTCTGGGAGTTCCGAGGGCAGTGGGTCTGGGCACAGCAGTCTCCCACACAGACTAAGGTGGTATATCAAGGGCACAAGAGCAGGGCTGGTGGGGAGGGTCCTCTGCAGACCTGGGCTTTTGCTATGCTCACCTGCCCTTTACCCAGAAGTAGCCTAACCTGAAGAGCAGGCTTAATAGCAAACATTTTTGCTCTCACTGGTCCCCGGAGGGGTGAGTGGCCTGAAGGAAGTACAATAGCTGCACAGTTCCCCATGCCCCAGACAGCCCAGCCAGCCGTGGTCCAAGTGGTCACCTTAGGCCACTGGTGATTCTTAGAGGCTTAATCAGGAGAGAAAACAGACCACACCACCTGAGAATGGCATTAGAATCTGTGGGAATTAGTGTTTCTCTCCCCATTCTCAGCCTTTGGAAAGCACCCAGTGAACATGTGGATCAGAGAAACAAATGCCTATATGATGCCCCCATTCGCCCTACCTCTGACCGCAGGGTTGACCAGCATGCAAAAGGCTTTCTAATAAAAACAGAGAATAGCATGTGAATGTCCAGAGCATTGCAAACCCATGCAAATGGTTTAACTTGCTTTGGTGGACTAGACATGTGTGGTCTTTGGAAATGTGACTGCACTGCTAGGTCTTCTCCCCAGGATCTCAGCAGGAACCCATGCAAACTTGGGCTCCTGGGAACAACACTGCGGTAAATCTGCCCCTACCAACAGCCAGTATGATGGAGAGAACCTGGAAGAGAAGGAAAGGAAGGAAAAGGAGGAGAAGGAGGAGGAAGAGAGGAGAGAGAAAATGAGGAAGGAGAGAGGGAGAGAAGGGGAAAGGCATAAAGAGAAGAGTAGAATTGGATTGTGGGTGGTGTGGGATGTGGCAGGCAGGCAGTGCCCTAAAAGAGAGAAGTCACCTGCTAGGGACACACTGCAGTGTGAGTTCTGCCTGGATCCTCACTACCACCTCTGCAGCGCCAGGCTGGGAAATTCCTAGAGCTCAGCCCCGTTCAGCACATCACCAGGCTATGAGAAGGCCTTCCCTGTCCAACACCTTCTCCACCCTCCTCTTCCATAGTCCGTGCCACCTGTGGGTGGAACCAAGGCAGGCTTCAGAGAGAAGATGGAAACATTCCTGGCGTGCTCCCACCTCTCAAGGCCCCGCCACACTGCTGAGCATCCCAGGTTTCACATGTTTTACCGGAGGCAGAAGTGAGAAGGCAGCCCACCCTGGAGTCCACATACAGAACAAGGTCCAGCCCGAGTCCCACAGCGGTTTTCAGGTCATTGCAGCTGCACCTGGCTGCACACCTGTGTTTATCTTCTGCTGGTGTGGCCATCAGGTTCTACCCAAGGCTGTTTCACATGCTCTTCCCCAAGGCCAGTAGCACCCAACCCTCTCTATTAAGCATCCCTGTGTGGTCCTATCCCAAGGCCACCTGACGAAGCCCATAGCCTGAGGGACATAAGCAGACATTTATCATCTGAGGGTCCTGGGGGCTGGCAATCTGAGATCAAAGAGGTTCTAGCTGACCCACCTGAGGGCTCCAAGCCCCCAGGACACAGTTGAAGCTGCAGCCTCTGAGGGACTGGCTCCATTCCCCTAGCTGTGGTGGCTCCAGCACATGGGAGGGGGCTGCAGTGCTAGCCTCACCCTGAGCACTTTGGGCAAAATGTTATTGTACAGTATTCTTAACAGGAAGCTGGAGTCCTAGCCAAGGATCTATGTGTGTGGCCATATTGAAGATCAAGTCTTTGCACAGAATTTAGGTAATGAGGCCATGAGGATTATTTTCAATGTCCTGAACTTATCCACTGAGGATGGGTTTAAGCACACCACAATATACAGCTTTCTGGCTGTCATTGGGGCCTCTGTCCCCAGGGCCACATGGGGTTATCCAGCCATATCTGTGGGGTAGTCATGCCCTGTTCAGCCAGCATATTCTGGCTTTACCCTCTGACTCTGCAAGGCTGGGGAAACCCCAATGTGGTCAGCTATAACTCCACCAGGCAGGACCCTGTGCTCTCCTACGCCCCCTACCATGGGGAACAGACTGAGGGGTTTGGAGGTCAAAGGGAATGTTGCCAAGAATCTGGCACTCAACCAAGTGTGTGTGCATGTGTGTGGAACAGAGAGTGATAAACAACTCCTAAAGGCAGCAGAAATAGACAACAGAAAGGGTCTTAGTGCCCACAGCAGGACTGAAGCTATTGTCTGAAGAGGTGCCCAGGGGGTGTTTATTCCAGTGGAGAAGAATTCCAGCCCTGCAGGGAAGGGCCAGGGGAGGCTGGGGCCCAGAGCACAGGTGACTTCCCCTAGTCTATCTGTGGCTTATGGATTTGGACCCAGCACCAGTTCCCACTATCCCTTCTATGAGCCCCGATGCAGGTGTTAAATCCATGACAGTCACAGAACTGAGAATCACAGGGAATAGCTAGCTGGAGGGATGCTGTTTGCGAAGACTGGTTAGAGCATGAAGAGGAGGAAGCCAGGAAGCACATGTTAGGGTTGGGATGGCAGGAATGGATGGCAGCTGTGTGTGATGCCATGACTCAGGGGCACTGCCTGGCTCAGGGGCACTGCATGGCATGGCTCTGGGGTACTGCCTGTCATGGTTTGGGGGACACTGCCTGTCATGGCTGAGGGTACACTGCCTGGCATGCTCATGGGGCATTGATTGGTACAATCTGTAAGCCCCTCTAAAGCCACCCTGTGGCATTTCGGAATCAGGCCCAGGCCTGGGCCCCTAGGCATAATAATCTACTGAACCAGTAGGTGATGAGGCCAAACGCTGCTTCCCCTGGAGCCCTGGGGGTCAGGGCAGAACTACTGGGTTAAAGGGAAGGGTCTGCCCTCTGGAATTGGGGAGTGCAGAGCCTGAGTCCACCTGTGTGAAAGCCATCCCTGGGTAATCTCTCCATTGGATGGAGAGGTTCATTTGTTTGGGTGGAGCCTTTTACAGGTGGTGAAAGGGGAGGAAAAAGAAGAGAAATAAGGGATAAATGGCCATCACAGCAAGTGTCCAAATTAAGAGTGGTCTGGGCTGTGCTTGCCCTGGCAGGAGGCAGTGGGCCCAGTGGATATTTAGCCTCCCCTCCCCTCCAGAGCTCCTGGACTGGCACATTGCGGCTGCCTCCAAAGTGTCCACTAGATGGCAGCCTGCACCTGGGCAAGGGCCCTTCTGCCCTGGCAACTGCTGTTCAAGCAAGGTTCCACCTATTTTTACGGAAGCATGAAAGCCATGCCAAGAAGATGTGTTATTAGAAATCGCACGTTGAAAGGTGTAAGAAGATGTAGTAAGTGATTTATTTCCAAAATAAGTGGTTGGCAACTGCCTCCCTAACTCAGGGAAGCAATTTCTAATCTTCACCATTAGGCCTTAGCCAGTTAAGGGTTGGAAACTTTTCTTAATGTCCTCTTGTTAAAGATCTGCCTGACATGTTGTCATTCCTGCCAGCCCAACCCTAACATGTGCCCATGTTGAAGGGGATGCTGAGTATTTGAGCTGGATGGGCCCCTCAACCAGGCCTGGGGTCTTTGGGAACTAAAGGACACATCACACATTTCTGGAGAATGTCACCCAGATAGCAGGGATAGATGGGTTCCTTAATGGGGCTTGAAGTGTCCAGGCCTTTGATTACAGGAAAGTGTGGAAACAATGGATCTATGGCATAGTCCACATGGTTTGCAGAATTAGCCCTCTCTGAATGCAGGTTCTCAGGACATGCCACAGGGCTCCCAGTCTAATGCATCCTCTGTCTCAGGGACAGAGGTACTAAGCTGCGTGTGGACCAAGCCCGTGACCTCGCCACCACCCGCTCAGAGCTTGGGAGCTCCAAGGTCTCCCACAGCAAGGAGGACATGCCAAGGGCCAGCTGCTGTCCCCTAGATTCCCAACAGGAAGCAAAGCCAAGGATTAGCCCTCTTCTGACACCTCCAAGGGGATATTTGAGAAATGCCATGATGAGCAATGAGTGACACTTCTAGGCTGGTGAAAACGTATGTATTTTCTACATGTTTGTTCTTTCACCTCCTTCCAGCTAACTGGCAATAGGCCTAAGGAAAGCACCACAGAGATGTCAGGGATTTAGACTTCAAAGCAGTGGATTTTGTCCTCAATATCTTCACGTTGAGGCTTCACATTCACCAAGAGCTGTTTGCAAAAGGGCTGAGGGACCCCATTCCCACCCTGGGTTTGGCCTTCCCCACTTACCCTGCAGGTTGGCCAGCTGTGCTGTGTTAGAATCAGAGCCCTCTTGTTCAGGCATCTGCCCTCTAATGCCGACAACCTCCACCATCTGCTCATAGTGGTGTTTTTCAGACTGTCCTGCTTGTCAGAAAAGGAAGTGTGCTGTGGTTGAATATACATGGAAATCTCTGTAGATTATATCCCTCTATCGGAGATCCAGGAAATACATTAAAAATTCACACAGTTTTCACAGCACACAAACCAGTTTCCATTCTTTTCCTCTGTGTGTCCTCAGACTCTGTGGCCAGGAGCCCATCCTTCCTGCCCACCCTGGATCTACTGCTCTTCTAGCCCAAGCAGCCAGCCCCCAGCTTTCCTCATCAAACTTCCCCTTCCTCCACAGCCACTGTCCACTGCCTCATGTTCCCTCAGCTCTCATAGTCCCCAGAATCCAATGTTCCAGCCAGCTGGAGGTACACATTCATGGACATTAGGCTGTTGGCTCTTGTAAGGTGAGAGTGGCCTTCTGTCCCTTCCCCCCTAACCAGCACTGCCACCACCCTGCCTGTACCAGGGCAAGGAACTCAGCTGAGTGAGCCCAGCGCTGGTCAAGGTACCCAGCCTGCCAAACTTTGTCCAACCACCTCGTTGCAACCCATCCCTCCTGCTGGAGGACTTGGCCAAGCTTGCCCATGAGTGCCTTCCCCAGCAGGGCATTGAGAATTGATCCCTCCATCTGCTGACACAGAAGGCCTGAGCCTCCCAGGCAGCATGGGTCTCTGTTGGCCCTGGCCATGACTTTGTTGGCCCTCTGACCTCCAGAGCCTTCTGCCGGGCCAGAGTGTCCCTATGTAGGAGTAAGGGCCACTGTGTTCCGACACAACTTTGAGCAGGGCCCACTGTCCACAGCCTTTGAGAGACAGCCCAGCTCCTCCATGCATCCCAGGAACCCAGCCTGGCTCTGAAGTGGCCCTGCCAATTCTTCAAGGAGACACATAGTGGGTTTCACAACATGTCCCCACTCTGTCCAGGCTGCTGTCTTCTCTACCTTCTTTGCTTTCTAAACCAAAGACAAGGCTTGTCCTGGGACACCCCTGAGGACTATGTAGGTGTTCAGAGGCTCTGGGCCCTGCTCAAGCCACCTCCCTGAGTCAGGAGGGCTGTAGAGGTCCCCTCAGCTCCCCCGCCCTCTCCTTTCCCAAAGCGGCCTGGCGCTCCTGACCTCCAGGCAGCAGCAGAGTTCATTGATCCCTCATGGGTACTCTCATTTCTTGTGCATGAACTCTTGTTGCTTCCTCTAGAAACCTCAAAAAGTCTGCTTTACCTGTAAAGTTACAAAATAAATATTTTAAAAATGTATTCTGCTCTGAATTTGCTGGGCGTTTTAAATTTCGTTCATAGGAACCATGCAAAATTAAACTGTGGAATCCTTGTTCAGAGAGCAGGAGAACTTAGTTACCAAACAAAGGCTTTTCTTTACTCCTCAGTCTCTTCTGGACTTCCAGTTATTTTTTTATCTTGTGTCATTCTAAATAAAGTTAAAAATTTAAATTACAGCATAAATTTTAGCATTCACCTTTTTTGTGTAATGCTGGTTCTAAATGCAGACACAAGAATATTTAACTCACATGAGAAACCATCGGAATTATAGTTTTTATGTTGTAGCTTGACATGCTGGGTAGTCTATTCTCACCAAAGCAATGGAAATGCTACGCTGAACTAACTCCACCATTTTCTTTTTTAAATTTTATTGTTGTTGTATTACATCTATCCCCTTTTTGCTCCCCTCTGTCCCCCTCCCCACCCACCCATCCCCCCCCAAAGTCAATCCCACCTGTTGTCCATGTTCATGTTTCCTTTATACTAGGTTCTTGTCTAAGCTGCTCCCCTTTCTTGCCTCTGCCTCCCCCCTCCCCCCAACTCCTTTCCCCTGACCACTGAAGGCATATTCACTGTATTCATATATTTGGTTCTGTTTTGCTTGTTGTTTAACTCCACCATTTTCAGTTCACCTCGTGACACATAGGTTTAGTAAGAGGGAAGAAGAAACTTCAGGAGAAGACATGATGGGCCTTCCTGTCACTCCCTTTTCTTCTGAACATCACTTTCAGAGCAAGTGTGTGGCAGGTGCAGGAAAAACATGGGGAGAGAGGACATGGTGCCTTGGTTGTTCATGTTTCTTCTCTCTGCTTTGGAAGCATGTGCTTGTTCAAATGTAGAGCATGACTTTCCAGAGATTTCACAGGCCCCTCCACTCAGCTGTAAAGGTAATGTGCTTACCTGCTCTGGCTCTGAGTTCTGAACTCCACATATCCTGGGTCTATAGGGATTCTGTTTCATGTACATTATGACTACAAATAAGAAAGCAAGAAACTGGCAAACACCAGTTATGCATGTCATCTCCTCTGCCCACACACATGCTCCATTGTCATGGTGACTTCATTTTTAAAATACAGCTCAAAGAACAATTTTAGGGTAGTGACCTCAGGGTATTAGGCAGAGCAGAGACCCTTCTGAGCTTAGGGCCACATGTGATGCCGAGGTCACACAGCTGTGAGGCCAGCCCTGCTTAGAACTAAAAAGTTCTAATAAATGTTCTATTCATTAAGGTTCTTCTGTTCCTCTCTAGATGCTATGTTCTCCTGAAACTGCTGGTTCTCCTTTCCATGTGTCCACTTTTCTCTCTGATTTTCATTCTTCTGTCCTTATACACATTCTGGAAGGACACTTCTATCTTTTTTTTTTTTTTTTAATATAATTTTATTTATCACTTTCAGAGAGAGGGGAAGGGAGAGAGGCAGAGGGGGAGAGAGAAATCAACGTATGGTTGCCTTTCACCTACCTCCAGCTACGGACCTGGCTGGAGACCTGGCTTGCAACCTGGTTATGTGCCCTGGCTGGGAATTGAACCAGCAACCTTTGGGTTCACAGGCCAGTGCTTTATCCACTGAGCCACCAGCCAGGGCACCCTTCTATTTTTTAGTTCGTTGTTCAATTAGGCCTGTTTTACTGGTTAGTCTATTTATTGAAGTTTCATTAACTATCATTTTTTTTAATTTAAAACTTATAGTTTTTTTTTTTATAACAACCTCTTCTTGTTTCATAGATAGTTTATATTCTCTAATCTCATTGAATATGCTCATTACAATCTTCTTTAAGACTTTACTCTGCTGGGTGAGCTCTTTTCATTGGTCAAATTCAATTGCCAATTTCCATACTGTTCATTTGCTCAGATGTTGGACAGCTCTTGGCTAACCACTTATCTTTTTGTTTGGAAATCCCCGATTAGCATGTTTCCTTGTGCCCAGTTTTCTTATTTGTATAACAAGGGCCTTAAGTAGCTCCTTGGTTTTCAACACTTCAGCTTTGACAGAAGTCAAATCAAACCCTATTTTGGAAGGACAGTGGGTAAATGGAGGCGGTGTGGCAATAATTGCTGCAGGTGCCAACCCTGGAAGTGCCCCCTCCTTGGATCCTTGGAGCTCCCTCCTTGCAGCCCCACCTCACAACAGGCATGGTCCTGGGGCTTCTGAGCCAAGCAACCCAGGCTTTGAGCAGCCTGGCCAGCAACTAATGGACTGGGTTGTCCAGATGATCATTTCAAGCTCCAGAGTTATATGGACATCTGTGAAATCCCTTCCTACATACTCCTCCCAGCAGAGTTCTGGAGATTGAAGGGTTCCGATGGTGGATAGACACATGGAGACTTGCTCACCACCACACTCTAGATGAGACTAGAACTCCCATCAGCAGCTTCCAGCTAAAGTCTCATCAAAGCAATTTACAAATGATGGTAGTGATGCAAGTCACCAGGGAACACACAGTTACATTTCTTTCTTTAAGTAGATCTCCTGATTTTAGAGGAATCGTTTCCAGAAAAGACTGGGCTAAGCTCCAATCCTGGCTCTGTGTGTAATGTCACAGTGGGTGCTATAACTTAGTAAATTCCTGGCATTCTATCAGAGAAAAGACAGACCTGCCTTTCCTGGCAGCCAGCCTGAGCTGGCTCTTTCCTCAGCCACTGTTCAGAGCCAACACCAGGTGGGACAAGCTCTGGGGACCCGCCATCCAATTTCTGATCTAGAAATAAGTCAAAGCACCAGTGTGGAAATACCTGTGTCTCTTAAAATAGAGCTGTGTGGCTCAGTGTGATTTTCCTAGGTGCACTTGAGATTCAGCACAGAAATGCAGAAGTGAAAGCTTTGAATTGGTTTGTTCTCTTTTATCTGAGAAGAATGGTTCTTTATGTTGGGTTTCAGACAGAAAAAAGTTGAATTTCTTCCTCTTCAGAGGTTCAGTTTTTTATGAATTAAATTGATTATAATAATAGTAGTAATTCCTGTGTTACAACCTCAAAAAAGTAAGCAGCTGGAAGCTGGTCTGTTTCCTTGGCTCTGGCTGGTCCTCAGCTCACTGTCCGCCTCAGTTCTCTACCCGTAGACCCAGGGTCTGGGACTGCCTCTCACACCTCCACTTCCTGTACTCCAATTTTTTTGTCCTTTTGTAGACATGCTAGGAGATTCCTGGGTCCTCCACTTTAAGCACCAAATGCTCTTAGGGGTTATCATTGTTATAGATAATATAGAGTTGTAATGTTGAAAGCAACAGCAAAGGTACTTTTTCATTTTTCTTTTCTTGGTGACTTCAAAGCTATGACCCCACAGTGGGACCCACTCAGGGACTCCACCAAAAATTTCCTTGGTCACCCCTTTCTGTCCCCAAGCTTAGCTTGTCACAGCCAGGGAGAGAAAACAAAGACCAGAGCCTGGAGCAGGAAAGACATGTCACCAGGCAGAGAACAGTAGTGTCTGAGAAGGGCCTCTCCTATTCATAGGACTGTGTGGACCTCTTTATCAGCTCACCTCTGGCAGCGCCTGCCCTTGCTGCTCCTTGTTAACTCTCAGACATGTGTGTATCTGTGCACATATGCAGCACACGCACGCACACACAGCACACACATGCACATGCAGCACACGCACGCACACACAGCACACACATGCACATGCAGCACATAGCAGACACAGCACAGAGCACACACACGCAGCACATTTCTTAATGTGCAGCTTTTTGGAGTCTCACTCCTCCATGTCTCCAGCTTCAGAACAATAGCAGCACCACAGAAGGTCACTGTCTGAGGACAGCAGGGCCATGGCCCTCTGTACCTTAACTTTTAACAGCATGGCTTAGTTTCCCTTGCTTTTGTAACTTGAAAATGCAATCACACAGTTTATAGTTTGCTGTCCTCCTCTTTTGGCTCAGATTACATTGTTAAGATGGTCACAGGCATTATCTCAGGCACTAGATCACCGTGGCCTCAATATTTATATCCAGTGCCACCTCTGGGGTGGGGGTGCACTGCAATGTGTCTGTGTCTGTGCAGGCCTCTGCTGATGGGCACATGGGGCCAGGCCCCACTCACTGGGCAAGGGGCTAGTTCTTTCAGGGGTATTTTCAGATTGTAGCAGTGGCAATTGTCTAAAGGTTTTAGGAACAAACCAAACCCAGCCCACCAAATACACAATTCTTTCAGCACACAATGGGAAATAAAAGCCAGTTCTAGCCTCCCTGGACCACAGCCCAGTTCCCTCTTCCTTTGGGGCAGGTGGTTTTGGCTGAGCTCACAAAGATTTAAAAATATAGATTACTTTTGATACTGCAGAAGCTGCTCAAAATCCCACCCTCAAGTTGCTGAAGGAACTTACCAGAAATGGAGGGAATGAGTGCGTAGGACAGGAAAGAAGGAAGGCACAGATGAACACACTTATAGGAATGTTTTTCAGAAAACCCTGCATGCTTGACTCCACAGGTGTTCCTCCAACCTAAAAGGTGTGAAAAATACATTGGGCCACTGTCAGTTGCCCTGCAGCCAAGAAAATGGGAGGAGTCTGCTCATCAGCTCCTCAGAAATGTCCTCTTGGATTCCAGAAGGTCTGAGCGGGCGAGGAATTAATGCCAGGAACCTCAGCAGGACACCACACCAATCAAGGATGTCCAGGGACATGTTGTCCAAGAATTTCTGGCCAGAAATCAAATGTTCCCACCCAGATGAAACTCTCCACGGCATTAAATCAAAAAGGCCTTTGACATTGGAGAATTCAAAAGTCTGGGTGATCGTGTTCTTTGGTTGACACCAGTGTAACCCCAGTATGACTGCTCTGTTGAATGCATAGTAACTATATGGTTTTACCCAATATTTTCAGGCTCCAGTCTATTTCCCCCAGCCAAGAAAGTACCATTTGTAAATTTATCCAATGAACACAAACGTAAATGAAGCTGTTTACCAGAAGAGGAGTTGATGTTCTCAGGTTGACCTGGCCTCTAATTAAAAACTTGATTGAGTTTCCAGCTGCCATTAACTCCCCACACTCAAAGGCAGCTGCCTTGCAGCCAGGGCCTCTGCCAGGTCCCATGTGTTTCAGGAGACTGTGATCCAGGGGTGTGCCCAATCTCATGCAGGAGGCTATTCTCCCCAGGCAGGGTGTTAGGTGGGACAGGCTCACTTGAGCCAGCAGCAACATCCCTTGTCTACCTACAGCCTGGCTCTCTCCTGAGCCTGGACCTTGCTGGGCAGCTCACCCCTAGATCTGCCTTTATCCAGGCTACTGGGAAATCCCCTGGCTAGTGTCTATCTTGTCCACAGCCACCAGCGTCCCTGTCACAGTTTCTTTCTACAGCCTCATAATGCTGCTTCTTGCTCTCCAAAAGCAGAGAGTATCAAATGATCAACAGTGAGTACAGTGTTTTTAGGCTTTTAAAAAGTGCTTTATGTTTTCTGATTTCCTAGCCAACACAGACACATGAGGAAAGATGGCAGTGCTATAAAGGATTGAAAGACCCTTTCTTTCTAAGCCTAATAAACTGAGGATCCTCAAAGCAATATGAGGACCACAAGAAGGGTCAACATCACCCATCTATAAGAGGAACCTCAGGAAACACTCTAGGCCCACCCTTAAATACCTTATAGAGAGGAAGTAACAGAAATCCCTCTTCTGCTGTGATACCAATATGGGAACCTGCCCCAAATGCACAAGACTGATTCTCTCAACTATGGTGAGAATCATCATTTCTTCTGACCAGGTGCTGAACTTCATAAAAAGAAAATTATGGGAAAAGGACAATAGGCTGACCACATATTTGAGAGCCTTGCACAGCCTGTGTAGCTGAAGCCTGCCCCAGTCTGCCTTCTGCGGGAAAGGTGTATCTGCTGCGTGCATTGTGGTTTCTTCTTCTCCTGTTGTCACATTCCTTCCTCTGCCTGTCAGACCTGTTGTTTTCTCTCTCAAGGAGATGGTTGTTACAGCAGGAATTTACCAAACAGAAGAGAGTTAGCCTGCTGGCCTTTAAACAAGAATCCTACTTTGAGACAATAGTATGAAAAGGCAAAGCTTATAATCTGCAAGAGGAGAGCATTTTGATATAAAAGATAAGCATTTAAAAGGGTTTGAAAATTTATAGGTGAATGTGCATGTTATAAATGAATCCATGAATGATGGATTAGACAGGTAGCAGATGAACAAGTGGCCTGTCCAAGGCTGGGGGAAGTGAAAGGAGGACCACTGGGGGTTGTGGTCACAGCAGCAGTGGGAGGAGGCTGGTGGCCCTGGGGGACAGGAACAGAGACCCAGAGCACATAGTCTCTGAAGATGTGATGAGGAGTGATTTCAGCCTTCTGACCACTGACCAGAAGACCACTCAACTGCTTTGTATCAGCTGTTCCACAGGAGTGATTCTTGGGTGTGCCTGAAGACCATTCTCAGCTTTAGTAAATAATCCTGCCTGGTCTGAATGCTTCTGAGTGCCCAGAATAATGGGCAAGGCCCCAGGCACTCAGAGATTGTAGCCATGACAGAAAGAAAAGTCATGGTAATGCATAATTTTGTGTGTCAATTAGGTTGGGCCCCAAGGTGCCCAGATATCTGGTGAAATGATTCTGTATGGGTCTATGAGGGTATTTCAGGTAGATTCTCAGCAAAGCAGACTGCCTTCCCAATGTGGGTAGGCCACATATATAATTGAATCCCTGAAAAAAACAAAAAGCCAGAAGAAAGAAGAATTTTCTCTCTGTTTTAAAGTTGGGACAATGGTCTTCTGTCTTCAAACTGGGACTTAGGCCATTGATACTGCTGGTTCCCAGGCCTTCAGATGTGGACTGGAGCCACACCATCAGCTCCCCTACACTTTTAGCTGGAGGATGGCAGCCTCTGGAACTGCTCAGCCTCCATAATCATATGAGCCACCACTTCATAAGAACTCTTGCTCGCTCACTTGGTCGCTCGCTTTCAGTCCCACTCTCTCAGTAAATATCTATCTCCTGTTGCTTTTGTTACTTTGAAGAACTATAATCAATGTAGCCTCCATCACTTGTCTTCTGGTAGAAAAGAAGCTCAGATTTAGCCACCCCTCAGAATGACTTCATGACCAATTCTTCCCACAAGCACCCATCCATTTATCCTTTTTCCCATGGATGCAAAGGAGCAGGAGGGGTTGAAGTAGGAAAACAGCATCAAGCTCCCCCCATGTAGGTCAGCGTCGCAATATTTGATCTGTCTCTCTGTCTTCCCACCAAGCAGCCACTGATGAGGACCTGAAATCCTACAGGAAAGAGGCACAGGTAGGTGAAGCAGGAGTGGATACAAGTTTTGTGAAGAATTGGGGGACATGTGTAGAGCCACCAAAATGACAGTGTCATTACTGGTGTTTCAATGAGGAGCCTTTTAGGATTGATACCAGCGCCACTTGCTGGTCTATTTCTAGATGCAGTCAGCCATCCTTGGGACCCCACAAGTTTAGTGTTTGCTCAGTACATGAAGTGAATGTCAGCAAACATTGGATGTCAATATTAAGCTTCCAGTGATGCAGAGAAAATGTGTCACAGGGTACTGCAGGTACACTTAAATCTAGTCGCCCTCTCTGCAGTGGTTGTGGGGCGCTCACTGGTGGGTGAAGCTCAGCATGTAATGTTCAGCACTGGTGTCAGCACTGTCCCCCATTAGCATCGGCTCAGGTGCTGCACATCTATTTATCACCACCCCTAGCATGTCACTCAGCATCGAAAGAATCCATGGTCATTTCACCAGCTTTGTCTGTACTATGACCAAGGTCTCATGAGGGATCAATGACTAGAATGAGCTTACTGTCTGACAGATACTATCCACCCAGCGGGAAAGACAGACTTAAAAAATAAATAAATAAAAGAGTCCTAGCCCAGTAGCTTACTTGGTTAGAGCATTGTCCCAAAATGCCAAGGTTTCAGGTTCAATCCCTTGTCAGGATATGTGCAAGAATCAACTAATGAATGCATAGATAAGTGAACTAACAAATCAGCGTTTCTCTCTCTCCCTCCACTTTCCTCTCCCTCTCTCTAAAATCAATACATAAAATTTTTTAACAAGAAAGAAAACAATGAGCACAGGATCCCTGCTGAATTCAGACAAGATTTAAAGAGATAGGTTTGTTTTGTGCGGGACTTAGAAGGTCAGGAAAAAAGGCCAGAAGATCTAGAGAGGAGATCCTGACCCATGGGGGTCATATCAGGCAGATGTTCACCCTAATTGCAGGGTGCCTGCCACTGAAGGTTTCTTCCCACTCATGTTGCACTCCCATGGAGGAGTGGCTGGGGCTGCACCTAATATACTCACTCCAGGACCCCATCAGGGCCAGAAGGAGCAGTTCTGAAATTAAACCACCCCCTGAACTGACCCACATCAGTTTTGCCAATGACTTATCAGCCAGCCCTCACCACAGCCCCACCTGGCAACAAGGCCCAGAAGGTAAGGCTTCTGTGAGCCTTGTAGACTGAAGCAAGAAAGGGTGGAGTAACACTTCAAGGCACTGATTGCCACCAGGGGGCTAGGCATGCATTTGGGGAAGAGGGCACAGGCCAGAGGGCTGGCTGGGTCGAAGCAGATGGGGATGTAGGAATGTAGGAGGTATTGTAATGGCATCCCCCAAACAGGCCCTGGTTTGTGCAGAGGTAGCAGATTGGAGTGCTCTCAGGATTCAGGATGGATTCCGGGACAAGGGGAGAGGAGGGACGGGCAGAGGGGGAATTTGAAATGTGGAAGCAGCCATAGGCAGGGGCTGTTGGCAGTGCCTCAGGCTTGCCCCAGGTGTCAGCAGGGCTGGGCCCTCTTGCTCCCCTGGTTCATTGGATGGGGCAGCCTCAGGGTGCAGACCACTCTGGGAGAGCCTAGCTAAGGTGCTTCCTAAGGAGGGCTCCACTAGTGGCCTGTAGTGTTTTGGGGGATCACTTCATGACCCCACCGTGTCCAGCACAGGATGGAACAGCCAAGGTCCAGGACAGGCCAGGCCGGAAGTTCTCAAGCAGGAATCCCTATATAGCATTAGAACCACCCAGGCAGAAAATTCTAGAAATGCCCAAGGGCAGCATCTTTCCTCTAGGCTTTTGAATAAAGACACATGGTTAATAACACATAGCAATGGTCACAGCTTAGCAATAGAAAAAGTGGCCATACGTGTAATATATCATAGATATTTCCGAATGGGTGTGGGAAAACCAGAAAAGTCTGTATCTCTGCCCCAGTTATGGTCCATCTGATGGAGCAGACCTGGCAGGTAATACTCATCTCCTCCATAAGTCACAACTATTGCTCGTAATAATCATGAAACAAAATAAGTTATATTCAAATATGATACAAAAACATTGACCCTCTCAATTCTAACTAGATCACAGTTTGAAATTTTAAACAGGAATGCAATGCTGACTGGTCCACTGAGGCCCCCGTGCTGCTTGCTCTTCTTTTTCTTCACTGGGGTGTCCAGTGCATTTCAAATCTGCTGTGTGGACCCTAGGGCAGGCAGCCCCTCAGGTCTGGGGACACCAGCTGCGCCAGAACATGCTAGAATGATCAGAGCATGTAAAAATGTAATCTCAGTGCAGGGAACATGTAACCTAGTTTGACTGTTGGGGGAAACCAAGCCACAGGGGGTCTCGGAATTAGCACAGAGCCCACTAGAGGTTCAATAATGACCACAGTAATTGGCAGCAGCTGGCATACCAATCACAAGCCCTGGGAACTAGAGTTGTGGCTTAAGATTTGCACCGAGACAAAGATGTTTTGGGGAAAGAGTACGTCATTCCTGGCATTCTTTAAAATTCCGTGTGTGGTGGCCACTAATTTAAATCCCTTTCATAACTGTTCTTAAATTCTCTGCAGTCAGTGATCTCCTTGCATTCTGCACCAGGGCACTCCACTCCCAGGCTTGTCCTTGGTGCACTACTAGCAAAACATTGTTCCCCCACCACCAGCGCAGCCTGCTCTCAGCAAATTAATAAGATTTTCTCACCCCAAATGTTCACTCACCGTGGACCTAGGGCCTCCAAACTAAAGCAGCATGACTCAGGAATGAAAGCTGAAATCAGCCAGTAATGATGATTTCCTAGTGTTTGTAAGTCTCTGCATTTCAGGGTGAGTGTGAGCAAGAGAGTGTCTATCAGTGTGGGTGTGTGAGAGACTGTGGTGCGAGTGCATGAGTGTGAGTGCAGGAGTGAATATGAATGTGTATATGACAGAGTGTGTGTTGTGAGTGTTGTGGTGTGAGTGGGTACGTGAGTGAGTGTGGTGTGATTGTGTGTAGGTGTGAGTGTGCATGTGAGTGTGGTATGAGTGTGTGTGGGTAGGAGTGTGCATTTGTCATCAATGGAAGCAAAGTCAAAGAGGACACGATCAGGAGGAATAGGTGTTGTTGAAAACTTGCATTTGGTGAGCAACTGGTCATTCCACCTCTCTAGGTCCTGTGTCCTCTCCTACTAAGCAGGGACCATGACTGCAATGCAAGTAGCAGTTTAAAAGCAGAATGAGTTGGTCCCCAAGATGGCCATCAGCATGTGATCCAGCGAGCACACAGTGAGAACTGGCTTTACATACCGAGAAGTGCATCTCTGCACTTCTGGGCAACCTTCATGATTTGCCCCATTTCCAAAGCCTTTCCTGAGCATGACGACGATGTGCCCTGTCAGGGGGCCCCAACATGGACCATGTCCCACACAGGTGTAGTGAGGTGACTTGTGATGATGGGTGGTTTGCACAGGAAAGCAGGGCTCTCTGACCTGAGAGGCTAAGGATTACCCAGGTGCTCAGTTTAACATCAGCCCAGGAGTCAGGTCATGTATTTCTATGGAATTTCCAATGCTATATTAGAAAACTAACCCTGTTATAGTGGAAGACATGTCCAGAAGGTGGCAATAGTAATAACTGCTGACACTAGAACATTTTCTATGTGTCACAAAGCCTTTGTAGTGATTTCACACTACAGAATGAGGCAGGGGTGGGCTGCTGCTTTGTTTCATCCCCTGGCTCTCTGCATGTGGTCCTGACCAGTAACACCTGCATGTCCCTAGGAGCTGGCTAGAAATACCACCTCAGTTCCTCTCTAGACCTGCCTGTGCAGCACTCTGGGACAGTGCATTCACCAAAGTTTGCAAAGTCTGGTGCCATAGACAAAGGAGAGTGTGGCTCTGCAGATAGCTGGGTATCTCAGCAGAGCTCCCTCACAGACAGGCTGCAAGAGGGTCCCAGGGCCATGAAGCTGGACCACAGCATCCATCCTCTGAGTAAATAATAACCTCCATGCTGGCCTCTAGGGTATGTGGATATACCCTGGAAAATGAGTCTGGGTAGACAAAGCTGTATAGCTCAAGTGTCCCTCCTCCTGGGTTCATGTCATCCTTGGGGTGGGTAGAGTTTAGTGCAACTGGCTGGGTGTACTTTTGTAAGCAGTGGGGCCTCTGAGGGGTTCCCTAGGCAGGCAATGAGATGAGAAGTGCTGAGTCAAGGGAGGGATGGGGCCCTGAGTCACTGAGTCACCTCCTTACTCTGTGATATACTCCAGGAAGAAGAGGGAGCATAGTCCCTGCCCAAGGTAGACACAACCTCAGCGACCTGCCCAACCAAATTGGAGGCACACCCTCACGGGCCCTTCTGTTCTGTGGAAAGGTGGGAGGTCTTGGTCACCTGTGACTTGTGAGGCCAACACTGACATCACACCATGACATTCACATGGATGTCACCAGCTTTGTTACTGGCAGGAACAGTGCACCTCATTTCATAGCTTAACAAATGCTCTAGTAAAATTAAACAGAAAGAGCATTACCACTTCTTCCCCTGACTAATCCCCTCAATGGCTAGAAGATAGAAAATTGTGAACAGTTTTGTCAGTGACATTAGCTGGAGATAAATCCTGGGGGCCTTGAGTTTACTAGGGGTGAGAATTTTACAAAATTGTACCTTCAAGAAAATGTGGAGCTAGGTGGACATCTGAGGGAAAGCAATGAGTGGGATTCCTTCCATTGTGGGGTGTAGAACCCACAAATATCTCAACTCAGTCAAGGGCCCCAGAGAAGTGAAGGTGAAGTTTACTTTAAACCAGGACCTTAGAAGTGATTTATATATAGTCCAGGCCAATCCACAGTGGCCATTTTTGGTCACAAAGACAATGCCTAACACCTGCTCAGTGACAAGCACCTCCTCAACCCCATATCACTTTATCTTCTCCATCTGACAATGTTTACAAGACTTTTAACCACAAAGTCAATATTCCAAGGAGAAGAAAGTCCATTTGCTTCCCCCTGGTTGAGACCCGATTCACCACAACTGCTTTCTTGGGTGGAATCTCCCAGTGCTGCTCAACCTGATGTTCTGGCAGCACCCACAGCACAAGCACCATTGGTCCCACCAGCAGCACCAGCACCACCAGCACCATTAGTAGCACCATCACCACCAGCACTGTTGGAACCACCAGCAGCACCAGCAGCACCAGCACCATCAGTAGCACCATCAGTAGCACCATCACCACCAGCAGCACTACGGCCAGTACCACCAGCATCAGCACCACCAGCACCACCAGTACTACCACTATCAGCACCAGCACGGCCAGCAGCACCAGTACCACCACCAGCACCACCAGAACCGCCACTAGCAGGATCAGCACTGCCAACAGCACCAGTACCATGAACAGCACCACCAGCAGCACTGCCATCATCCCACCACTGGCAGCATTGGCGCCACCACCATCATCAGCAGCACCAATACTACCAGTAACAGCACCACCACCAGCACCACCATTAGCAGTACCAGTACCACTAGCACCATCAGCACCAGCAGCACCAGCAGCACCAGCACCAGCAGCTATGAACTTGCCAGAAAAGAAAATTCTAGGCCCCTGCCAGGCCTGCTGAAGAAGGAACCTCTGGGATGAGCCCAGGAATCTATGTGTTAACAGGTTTGCTAGTGGTGGTTAAAGTAGGATAAGCACTGCCTTCCTTTTGCTGAGGAGTGTTCTTATCTCCAAGACCTTAGAGTCCATCTCTTCCTAACACTGGGACAAACCAATTTGCAGAACCCATCAGAAACTAAATCACATGGCCAATAGTCTTTTAAGCATATTTTATTGATTATTCTATTATAGTTGTCCCAATTTTCCCCCTTTGTCCCCTCTGCCTGGTACCCCCCTTCCTTCTAGCAACCCACTCCCCTTAGTTCATGTATGTAGGTCATCTGTGTAAGCTCTTTGGCTTCTCCTTTTCCTATACTATTCTTTTTTTTTTTTAATTTTTTTAAATTTT
>PVIW01010034.1:0-47239 GCA_004026585.1 Noctilio leporinus
GTGAACGAGGATCTCTCAGATGGACAAGCAGAAAGGAAGGCAGGGGTGAGGAGGGGGCAAAGGCATCAGGATGGGGCAGCAAGGTGCCACCAAGCTGGTGTAAGTTGGATGTGGCCTGAGAGATGCACTAGATTTTTGGGCTACAGGATCAATACCCTAAAAAAGGTATTTTACCTTCAGATTATAAATTAATGCAATGTCGCTGTAAAACCAATGCAAAATATAGGTAGAAAATAAATTACCATTAATTCCAACACTTGGTCATAGGTACCGTGAACATTTCGGTGGATGAACATTTCTCTCTTTTTTTCTCTCTCTACATACTCATGCTTCTCTGATCACCTCAGTTTTGCACCCTACTTTTTTCACTTCATGTCATTTAAAATGTTTTTTTTTTTTTTGCATTCATGTCATTAAAAATGCATCGAGAACATCATTTTTAATGGTTGCATAATATTCCATCTTCTGGTTATAACATAAGCCCTGTTGTTGTACAATCCACTCCCCATGTTTTTGTAATTATAAGGGAGCTAGTGATGACCACGTTTGAGTGTACCTTCCTGCCCGCACTCTGATGGTGTCATCCCAGGGGGTTGCTGGAACTGGAATTCCTGGGCTGAACGGGGGAACCGTTCACAGACCTTGAAACATGCAGCAGCACGTCACCCCATTGCTTTTCCAAAGGGCGGGACCAAGTTGCAGGGAGTGCTTCTACATGAAGCCCCTCATCGGACAGCTCTGGGACATCAGAAGTTCATGCTGCGTGGCTCTGACTGATGTTAGGTGTCTCCCAGTCTCTGTTTATTTACCTTCTATTTGCCTGCAGTGATTGTAGGGAAAGCATTGGGAAGACTCCAGACTGTCTCCATGGGGCTCAGAGCCGATCACAAAAGGAACTCTCCATGCTTTGGGTCGGAGCTGCCAAGTGACAGCAGTGTCCCGTCAGGGATCCAGCTTCCTGATGGCAGGGGGAGTGCGAGGGAGACACCTCAGGGAAAGGCGACAGAGAGGGGAAGAGTAGAGATTTGTTCTGGACCAAAACTTGGAGATTCTCTCTTTTTTTTTTGTTTTAGGGGAAGCAGGATTTCCTGGTGTTTGTTACAACAGCATAGATTTTCTCTTTGACTTTATTGTAAATAGACACTAATCATTTTTTATCTGTTTAATAAACTGGGGGTCCACTTCATTGAAAAAAAAAAAAAAAAGGCTCATCTGAGGATCCTTTTTTGCACCAACATTTTCTGATTCTGCAGGCAGACTTGAGCATCCCATTTGATGGATGGCTACCTGGAGGCATCAGAGGTAAAATCATGCAGAGAATTGGCTTTGCTGTTTAGTAGCTGACAGATTTTTTTTTTAAAGGATTTTATTTATTATTTTATTTTAAGATTTTATTTATTACTTTCAGAGAGAGAGGCAGAGAGGGAGAGAGACATCAATGTATGGTTGCCTTTCACCTGCCTCCAGCTGGAGACCTGTCCTGCAAACTGGTTCTGTGCCCTGGCTGGGGAATTGAACCAGCGACCTTTGTGTTTGCAGGCTGGTGCCTAGTCCACTGTGCCACCAGCCAGGGCCTAACTTGAGCAAGTTAATTCGTTTCCCTGAGCTTCAGTTTTTCTCATTTACAATGGGAATAATAGTGCTAATAGTGTTATGAGGGGGAGAACCAGACTCAAACTTTCCCCTTACCCAGGGCCCCAGCTTTGGGAATAAGCATCTAACCCACATTTGAGAAATGCTGATGTCCCTCCTTTCTTCCAGGCTGGCCTCACGCTCAACTTGATTCAATTGAACACACCCTGCCAGTTTAGGAGGGAAAAAAGGGTGCGTGTGTTGGGTGTGTACCTAGCCGTGCAAGTCAGCTCCGTTAGAACACGCCTCAATACAGTGATTCTTCTGCAACAGCAGTATTTCTTTCGTGGCTGGGGAAATTTTGTTTTCTCCCATTAAGGAACTCTACTTCCTCACTGGACTCTCACATGCTGTGTGACCTTTAGTGCCCTCTTTACCTCTCTGGACCTGTGCTTCCTACAAAATGAGGTGGTTGGGTCAGGTAACATGAGCAGTCCTTCCAGCTCCCCAGTTTTTACATTTTTCAAGAATTTGGGAGTGAAAATCCTTGAAGTACATGTTTCTCTTCTGCAGGAAAAAAAAAAAAAAAAAAAAAGTTATTTTAAGACGGCCACATGGGGTCGCTGGTGCTCTAAGAGACTGGTTGGTGAGGAAATCGACTGCGCTACCTAACAGATTCTGGGGGTGGTTTAGGACATTTTCTTTTTGTTTTCTCCTTTTAGGTCCAGAATTTACCCAAAGACTTGATCACATCACTAATGTTGAGTGGACCATAGCACATGCCAGAGACAGCGTGTGGAGCCAGAGCCGGGCCCCAACACCCCAGCAGCCCCCGCCCCTGCCAAAACAAACAAACAAACAAACAAACAAACAAACAAATAAATAAAGAGGAGAAGGAAACTATAATTCTGGGGTGCAACCGGCTCTCCTTCTGGTCTCCAACTCAAGTTGCAACACCCTGTAGCTTTGCAATTCCTTGACTGGGAAAGTAGGTCCCGCGGAGTGAAATAGCAGAGCATGAAAATGCTTTCGGTGGTGGAGCAAACCTTCCCGGGAGAAAGCGGCCTGGGTCAAGGCAGAAGCCTGGGATCAGTCAGCAGAGGACCAGTGCGCCTCTTGGAGGTTTTCCTGCTGGGCTTTCTGATGGTGGAGGCCTGGGGGTCCCTGGGGACATTGGGGAAGGATCATTGAACAAGAAATAAAATAAAACAAAAGTGCAGAAAGCTCAGCATCTGCCCACATGCTCAGCACAGGCAGGGCCCTCGGGGAAGGTGGGCTGACCTTGCCCTCTGGGCACAAGGAGAAGTGTCCCTCCTGCCAGGAGCGCTGGGCAAACGTCCTTTTCCTACAGGATCCGGTGCTTTGGGAGTCCGGTGAGCCCAGGGAACGTATCCTAATGGAGACAAATGTCAAACTCCTGCTGTCCCTTTGCAGATTATAAATGACCATTCATTCTCTTTGTACTCTCTCCTTACCCCCCTGCATAGTTTTAGAGACAGTAATTGACAACAAAATTACACCCCACGGGTGCTCTCCCTGGCCTCCTGCAATGCCCTTCCGTAGTTCTGCTGCTGGGGGCGGTGTTAGGGCGTCCGTTTCTGGGTAACTGGAAAGGGACGGGTGCTTGCTTTCCTCCGAGTCCAGGACGGTGCGCGGGTCTGGGTGAAGGGTGGGTCCTGGGGAGCAGGCTGATTAGAAGTGGACCTGAGGATCTGTTTGGGTTCCCCTTGCTTAGGCATGTCCTGGTTCGTAGGCACAGCCCCCAGGGGGGCGAGTCTGCTCAAGCTTGTAGTTGGTTGGGTCTGGGTTTAAATCCTAGGTCAGCCCACCAAGAGCAAAGATGTGACATTAGGCAGAAAACATATATGTACTGTATAGCTCATGGACACAGACAGCCATGTGGCGATGGCCAGAGGGAAGGGGGACTTGGGGACATCTGTAATAGCATCAACAATAACAATAAAGAAAAGAAGTATCACTAGAAACCAAAGCTAAGATCAGCCTCGCACTTGTGTTCCCAGTGACTGCGGATGGATGTGAAAACGGGACAAGGAAACAGGCTGATAGGAAACAAAAATAGATTCGCTTGAAATATGGAGCTGGAGGAGAGCTCTGTGGATACCGTGGACTGCCAGAAAGATGAGCTAGGAGGCCTGAGAACAAAGTTAGCCAGAAACTGGAGGCAGAATTGACAAAGCTGCAGGTGTCCTACTTACAGGACCTCAGGAGAAGATGGGCTCTTTATAAAGACAATAATACTGTAGAAGTGGAAAGCAGCAGGAAGAGAAGAAGATGAAATATGAGGTGGATGGACTCCATAGAAGAAGCGGTTGGCACGAGTGTGCAGGAGCTGAGCAGGGCCGTTGAGGACAGGACAGTGTGGCCGTCACTTATCCTAGAGTCATCAGGAGTCGGAGCCAACTCAATGGCATGTAACTGTGGACTAACGTCTTAGAATCTCAGTGTCCTCGCTAGTAGAATGAAGTTAATGGCGGTATTTCCCTAAGGAGGTGTGGGTAGAGTACATGAAGTTGTGTAGAAAAGTGACTGGGGCCTAGTAAGACTTCAGCCAATGACCTGTGCTGTCTAAGGTGTTAGCCATCAGCCACACCTGGCCGTTAGATCCATGACATATGGCTACTTGCAACTGACAAGTGTTGTAGGTATAAAACACACATCAAATTTCAAAGACTTTTTCCAAGGGAAAAGAATTTAAAACATCACATGACTAATTTCTTAGACAGACTACATGTTGAAATGGTGTCTTGGCATGTGCTGGGCTCAGTCAATACATTGTAAAAGTTAATTTCACCTGTTTCTTTTTAAAAATGTGGCTATCAGAACATTTAACATTATACATGTGGCTTGTGTTTGTGGCTGACATTCTATTCCCATCAGACAAACCCTGCCCTAGTGCCTAATTCACCCATTTCTCGCTTCAAGTTCTTTCCTACCTCTAAGGTCAAGTTCAAGCTTTACCGTTTTCATGAGGCCTTTTGGTCACTCCATCCCCTCTCTGGTATCTCCTGGAGGCTTTGTCACTGAAGAAAGTCACATCATGGATGTTTGCAGATGGAAATTGAGCAGGAAAGGCAGGTAAAGTGTTGAGCCCAGGGGCTGGTACATTGTAAACACATAGGTATTATAATTTACATTTTTCTTATTTTTATTACTGGAGCCTGGCTACCTAGGCCCGCGCTGGTTATATGCTGTCTTGGATACCTCTTAAATTCTTTCTTGTGTTTAGACTTGTTGAATCTAATGTCTTAGAGGAGAGAGGCCATGCCATTTAATTCCCTCGGTTCTGTCCTTAACCCATAGGGGAGTGCCAGATGCAGTGGATTTTTCCTGGCTATCTCTCATGTACCAAAGCAGAGAGCCCGTTGACCAGGCTCACTTGGCATCTTAGAGTCCTTCACCCTTCTTTCCTTCACTCCACAGGTGTCTGTCCTGCTTGCTTTCCTTGCCTCTCCTTCATTGAGCTGACTCACTCTTTGGCATCCTAAAAAAGGATAATAGTGGTCAACTCATGTGGCACTCAACCTGGATTCACCCTGTTATAAATAGTTTACATGTATGAACCGACTTAATCCTCACAACTACTCTGTAACATGAATATGAGCATTACTTTCATTTTACAAATGGGAAAACGGAGGCACAGAGAGATGACATCCACGTTATATAGCTAGTAAGTAGTGGAGGTATAGCCAAGTCACACAATCCCCCCTCACTGATCCCCAAGGGCAACAACTGGGGACCTTTTGGAAAGACAACAGACGAGCTGGAGTGCGGCAGTCAGAGACGGGGTGAGTCTCCTGGAGGGGCCATCTGGGGAGCTCAGGAGCCTAACAGACAGGGTCACCCAGCTGTCCAGACTAGATGAACTGGGTGCAGTATGAACATTTTATTGATATCTGAAGAACCCAGAACTCCTCTCCTCTAGTCATTTTGGAAGAAAAAGAAGGAAGAGGAGGAGGAAGAGGAAGAGAAATAAGGTGGGAAGAGTTTCCCTGCCTTGCCCAGCAGAACAGAGACCTCGAAGTGCCCAGGTTAAACGAAAGCAAATGAGCTCATTGCATGTCCTTTAAACTCTGAGTACACTTGCGGCATTCAGACTTTAAGTGATGCTCTCTCCAAGACCCTGTCTTATGAAAGGAATCTGACTGAGTCCAAGGTGACCAAGGGTTTGTGGGGCTTTAGCCAGAGAAAGTTAAGCTGAGCAAACAAACCCAGGTACTGCCATTCTGTCTGTTAAAAAGTTATATTTTCTTTGGGGGGAATGGGTGGGTGGGGAGGGGGACAGAGGGGAGCAAAAAGGGGATGGATGTAATACAACAACAATAAAATTAAAAAAATATATATTTTGATACCTGTTTCTATTTGCTGTTGGGCAAAACAAATGCATAATCAAGAATGGCCCCTTGGACATGTTAGCTCTCTATTTTTTTTCCTATTAACATACATAGGAAATTTACGTTTTCATGGAGTGATATCATTGAGTCAGCCAGATGGCTGTGAAAATAAGCATACCAAACCCTATAAAAAATAAGAAAATCCACTTTAAGGATTTTAGATTCGTGCCGTTTAATTGTTCGTCTATTTCCGGGAGAAGGTGAGCCGGGTCCTGTGTCACTGGAGGGGCTGCGTCCTGCTGTTCTTTCCCGTCCTCATTTACCATGATTATGTTATCAGGCTAGCCAGGCAAAAGGGTGGAGCAACTATAATTTCAAAGCAGGATTAGGTTGAAATAACGAGATCACCAAGTTGTGGTTACCAAGGCAACGTCACATCCAAGAATATGGGATGCTTCTCGGAGAGGCGGCCAAGCCTGCAGGCTTTTCCCCACTTTGCACAAAAATCACTCACTTCCTCGATAAAAATTGCTTATTAATTGCTCTTACACGTATTTATTGTCGATTTTGAGGCACTGGTTTTCAAAATGTAACCTTGATTTGAAGTTTTAATTTTTCTTCTGATTTTTTTAACCAGTAAGAAATACCAGAATAATTGATCAGACCATCGTTTGCGTCTCTGTTTTGGGACTCCACTTTCTTTCTTTCAAGTTTCTTCCCTTTTTTTCCTCCCTCCCTCTGTTCCTTCCTCTCTCTCTTCCTCCCTCTCTCTCATTCTTCCCTGCTCTTTTGATCCTGCAGTAAAAGACATGAACCAAAAAGCAATAATTGAAAATTAGGTGCTCTGGCCAGATTTTGAGATTACTAAATTGTGATAGGTAATGAAAGCTGTAATCTAACACCCAGAATACTCATCCCCTCTCCCCCCAGATACGGAGGTCAAGAGAGAATAACCTTGGTCTTCATTGTCTTTTTTAAAAAATTTCAGCCCACCTTTAAAACTGTAGATTTTGGAAGTAAAGCTGTGAAAGGGGCCCAGCTGTCTGTTTTTGATCAGTATCAGCTATCAATCAGTATCAGCTATCAATCAATATCAGCTATCAGTCCCAGTCCAAACAGCTCCCGCCAATTAACCTCTTCCCTCTGAATTCATTTCCGAGTTTTCTGATAATGGCTTCAAGGTTCTCCGTCTTATAAAAAGCAGGCTTGTTTTAATACGAATTCCTGTTTGGGAAGCACAGATTTCACTTAGCTTGCTTTCTCTCTTTCTCTCTTTCTCTCTTTCTTTCTTTCTTTCTTTCTTTCTTTCTTTCTTTCTTTCTTTCTTTCTTTCTTTCTTTCTTTCTTTCTTTCTCTCTCTCTCTCTCTCTCTCTCTCTCTCTCTCTCTCTCTCTCTTTCAGTCTTTCTTTCTTTCTTACTTTCTCTTGGTAAAGAACATTTCCAACCTAGCATTGAGTCGCTGGACTCGAGGTGCGATTGGAATGGCCAGATTCCCTGCGGTTACAACCCTGCTGCCCTTTAGGATGAGTCACTTTTTGCTTGGGTTTTGCATAAAGAATGGGCGCCAGAGTTGCTGCCTCCTGGAGTCCTGGGTCAAAGGCTTCTCTCCACCTCCATTAAGTCTTCAGTGCTGAGCCTGGGGATGCAAAGTATAGGAGCTCCTGAGCCTGCAGGATCTGGGCTGCGGTCCTGCTGTGTGACTTGTGTGACTGTGGACAGAGCAAGGAGCCTCTTTCTCACAGGACGGACGTGTGGGGCCTGGGGGAGAAAACACAGAAACAGCTTTCAGCGCAACGTCCACACTGGAACACCTCAAAATGTCCACACTGGAACACCTCAAAATGACCCTCTGGCTCGAAAAACAACAAAGATGGCTACGAAGTTAATGGCTATCCTCTCAGGCTTGTGCCCTCCCTACCTTTAGTCTTATTATCTTTAGAACAGATTTTCTGAAATGTAAAGCAGATGACCCATTTCCGGCTGTACCTGGTTGAATGGTATCTGCTCAGAATTCATGCTGATGTGGACTCTGTGCAGAGAACCTTACCTGCAAACAGGGTTTTGCGGATGTAATCAAATTAAGATATAATCTTAACTGGATTAAGGTTGGCCCTGAATCCAATATCCACAGTGTCCTTATGAGAAGAGGGATGTTTGGACACAGAAATACAGACTGAGAGAGAAGACCATGTGAGGGTGGAAGCCATGATCAGAGTGAGGTGGCTACAAGCCAAGGAACACCAAGACCGCTGGCCACCTCCAGAAGCTAGAAGGGGCTGGAATGTTTAAAGGAAGCGTGAGTCTCTGGACACCTGGGTGTCAGGCTTCTAGCCTCCAGAATCACAAGGAGATAAGTTTCTGCTGTTTTATGCCATCCAGTTTGCGATAATTCATTACAGCAGTGTTAGGAAACAATACCTCCCTGTTTCAAGTCCTGCTGTCATTCTCACTGTCCTCAGAGTGAGGTCCAGAATTCTTACCTTTGCTCAGATTCCCTACCCCTGCTGCCTATGCTCTCTCCAGCCTCATTTTCCCCATCCTCTCCTCTGAACTTCATTTCTGTCATTCTCCAAGCAGAGCTCTTGCTTATCCTGGAGCCATCCCTTCTTAGGGGCCATCTGCCCATCCCTTCTCCTTTCTTTTTTTTTTCAATTAATTTTTTTTCAATTGTAGTTCGTATTCAATGTTGTATTCATTTCAGATGTACAGTGTTGCTGCCCATTGCCTCTTAGAACAGCATTTCTCTTCCTGGTCACCCAGTTAAATCCTCCATCTTCTATAGCCACCAGATTCAACTTCCATTCCTGGGAGGTCTTCCGCGAGACCTAGTCTGGTGTAAGCCCCGCCTAGGGCTGGCACATGCTCATCGACATTTCTCCCGCTACTTAGATGAAAGGTAGTCTTTCCTGCTAGACCATGAGCTTGAGGAGGATGGCTTTGTTCTTGTGTCTTGCTGCATCCCCATGTCCTGGCCCAGGGCCTGGTGCAGCTCAGGCCCCAGTTAGCGTGAGCTGAACGATTCAGTGAATGAATGACTGTGGAAATAATTCCGGCATGTGGTGTAAACTCTTAGCAAGACTTGGTGAGATGTTGAAATGCTGCTGATAGTAGGTAATTTGCAATTTGAATTGATTACCACTAACTGAAATTGATAGGAATTTTTGTTAAATGTAGACCCAAAGTTCCTCCTTCTCCCATTTTGTCGTCTACTTTTAGCTAAAAAATTTACATATGCTCATGGTAACAATTAAAACATTTCCATGAAAAATGAAATGAAGTTTTCCTTCCATCTCAGAACCATGTCTCCCACTGTTTTCTCCAGAGGGAACAACTATTATTCCCTGGGTAACCCAGTCGAAATAGTCTAAGTATGCAAAACACATACTATACACAATGTTCTGCAGTGTTTTTCATTCATTTACTGTTTATCTTTGAATTCCTTTCCTATTGGCACATGTAATTATATCTTATTCTTCTTGTATTAGCTGCCATTTATTTAATTTATTTAACTAGTCTCCAAATGTTGGAGATTTGCATGGTTTCCTGCCTATTGGTATCACACACAGTGCTGCAATAAACTTTCTTGTATGTAAATCTTTGTGAGAGTGTAACTGTAGGATAAGTTTCGAAAGTGACCCAACCACAAATGTATGAGGCCAATCAGTTGCAGGAAGAGAATAATGTTGACTTAAAAAAACTTGTATGTATTGATAAGTATAAATAGAGGATAAAATGGCTAGTGTAGGTTACATTTATTTATTTTTTGTCTCCAAGCTTATTTCTTTTCCTAAGAAATAGAAAGTCCAACAGAGTTCAAAAGCTGGTTTCTTGATAAATTCTAAAGTTATCCTAATATTTTTTTGTTTTTGTCAACCATATTTGCTTTTCATAAAGTATATTAAACATGAGGATTAAATTTGGTAAAAAAAGTTTCAAAGTAATATTGCATTTTAAAAAACTAAACACAAGCAAAATTGTATTTGAATTCCAGAAAGATTTAGGTAATCATTGTGAGCTTATTATGCTAGTCTGGAGTACATGTGTTAAGAACCTTTAAAAAACTAGACTCTAACAGAATTGTAAAATCCACACAACCAAGAGTCTTGTAAAACATACGTGATTTTGAAAGATCGAGGGATATTTATAAGCAATGGGATGAAGGACTTAGAATCTAAAAAATCAAGACGTACAGCAGCCGTCTTAAAGATGGAGGGAAATACCCATATTAAAAATGACTAGTTTTAAGCACCAGCATGCTAGAATTGTAATTCAATAGTCATTTATAGGCTTACAGTGTGTATACTTTTTTTTTTTTATTAAAGATTTTATTTCATTATTTTTAGAAAGAGGGGAAGGGAGAGAGGCAGAGAGGGAGAGAGACATCAATGTATGGTTGCTCTTCACCTGCCTCCAGCCACAACCCTGACTAGAGACCTGGTTTGCAACCTGATTATGTGCCCTGGCTGGGGAATAGAACCTGTGACCCTTGGGTTCACAGGCCGGCACCTTATCCACTGTGCTACCAGCCAGGGTTTGCATACTTTTAAAGAGCATAAGAACCAGAATTTGTAATCTAAGATACCCATTTCTAAAGAAAGTATTGCTTTCTTCTTTAGAATCTCCCACTAAGAAAATGTGGGAGTATAAAAATTGCTAGAAATCATTTTTTCTTTTACCCAGCAATTCCAGTTTTGGAAATTTACTCTAAAGGGGACAATCTTAGGTATATAGAGAAAACGGTGGTGGGGGTGTTGTGAGGAAGGTTGTGTTCAGGGTGTTTTTGTCACCCAGATGTGAGCTGGCTTCTCCTTGCCCTGCCCCTTGAAATCAGGGTAAAATTGAGAGGTACTTTCACTGCTTTCTGCTTTTTTTAAGGCAGCTCCTTGCCTTATGTGTCAATTCAAACTTGAAATCTAGCCCCTTCCTCATCAGCCCTGAGGACCCCACCACTGCCCCAAAATGATAATCAATGAGCCCAGATCTGGAAGAAGTAAACTTTGGAGTTTGTACCTGAAGCCGTGTCATCTAGGCAGTGAGGAGGAAGTGGCAGTGGGAGAGGTCCAGGCAGAAGTCACAGCATGTGTGAAGGTCTTGGGGCGGAAAGAGACTGGCTAGTCTTGAAGAACAGAGAGAGTCAGAGAAGCTGGACCACGGAGAGCACAGCCAGGATGACACCAAACGTACCTGTGGAGACACTAGGGTCAGAACTTGCAGAAACCTAGATGCTGTGTTAACAAATTCCGACTTTTCTCCTAAAAATGAGGGGAAGCCTGAGTGTGTTAATCAGCAGGGTAACCTAAGATCTGGGTTTTAAAAGATCATTCTGGTTGCCGTGTAGGATGGATTGCTAGAGGCCAAGAATTGAAGAAATAGAGCCCCCTAAGAAGGGGTTATTAAGGTGTTCTGGCCAGAGAGGGTGGTTGGTTTCCTGAAACTCTGACACAAATATTTGTCAAATTATTGCTATATGTTCGGAACTTAGAAAGTACTTCACATTTGCTACCTCCTTTAATTTTCATAGCAGTGAAGTAGATATGATTGTCTTCATTTTCAGATGAGGGAACTGAGACATAGAGTAAGTAACTTGCCCAAGGTTACATGTTAGTGAAAAAGCTGAAATTCAAGCCCAGGAGGTCCTACTTAACCAAGCTGCCACTTTGCAATGGACATTGGGCAAGGATTTTAGAATAATAATAAAAAAAGAATGAACTATAACTCTTGCCTTTGAAAATATTCCCAATTTATGTGGGGGAAAAACATAGCATGTAGTTGTGGAAACTTAACTGAGAAAGTTAGGCAGAGGCCTCAATAAATATCAACGGGAAGGTATTGTCAACATGCACTTTGACAGCAGAAATCAGAGGAGAGAGGGATAACTGTGAGTTTGGGAATAGAAGAAAACTTCCTGTTGGGAACTGAGTTTTGCCATGAAGAAAAATGGAGATTTGGAGAGGGTTTGAAAATTTGAGTTGAGATACTCTAAAAATGTGAGTTCCAAGAGAACATAGACTATATTTTTTACTCTCTTTGAATATTTGTTAAACCAAGTCAGTTGTAAGAATCCACTACAAATAAAATTTGCTAATGAGATTGGTATTTCCCATTCTTGACCGGGCAGCAATGCTTGACTTCTCTTTGGCATCTCAAACTTGGGCTATCCAAACCAGATTCTTCTTGATTAATGATGTCAGTTTCCACCAACCACTCAAGATTACAATCTGGACATCATCCATGCCTCCTCTTCTTTTTCTATTCCCCTATTTCATTGGCCACAATGCCTTACAATTCTTAATCAGAAATTCATTATTCCCCTGATTTAAAATTTCCATTGGCCTACCACTCCATCCCCTTGATAAATCCGTACTCTATAGCTGGTAAGTCAGACCTAGAGCACCTGCCCTCTTCTAGGTTTCTAGTTTCAACTTTTATTTACTTACAATTCAGAGACCTGAACTGTACACCTTGCCCTTGGGTATCTTGATGCAGGGCTGTTTCTTTATGCCACCATGCCCTTCCTTGCTTCTCCAACTGACTGGGTCCTGCTTGCTATTCATAACCTAAGTCAAATGACACCTCTCCATAGAGCCTTCCATGGCTTCTGTGTAGAGATTGTGAATCTCCTTTTCATGTCACATAATATGCTTGCATTTGTCTGAGTTTAACACTTACCCCACTACATTTCATTACTTGCTTCCAGATCTTCCTTTCTATTAAGCTGTATGTTCTTATTCCTTTAGGGAGGCACTTACTCCAGTGTGTTTATGTTGGTCCCAAATATTACTCCTCATTGTCATTATTAGTGAGGAATTAGGTTGTTCTTTTGGTTTGATCGCATTGGTGAGAAGAAAGGAAGATGCCTACTCAAAGATTTCTCTTAAGTCTCTCTAGCAACTGGGAAGCTTTCGGGGCCAGGAACAGAGAGAACGTACTTAAATGCTTTTCTCTGTTCTCAGTAGCAGAGTCAGATTTTGGTCCTTCACTAATAAGCATAAGACTAAGCAATGCTTGACTGTTTCACCTGGCCACACCTGGCTGTACCTGGCACTACAGGGCTCTTCAGACTGAGGATCCAGGGGACAGTCAGAGGTGTGTGGGGTACAGTTTCCTTCTGCTTGTTGCAGGCTTCTCTGATATAAGAAGTGCGGTGGACACAAAAAAGAAATAAGGGGTTCTCGGCTTCCTTTCTCATCCTCTAGGTTTTTTTATTTTATTTATTTTTTAGCTCTCTCTTAAATGGGGGTATCCTGAAATCATTGGTTTATCCACCCCTTAGTAAAAAGGTCCATTTAATGAATATTACATCACAAGTGTTTATTCTATTGAATATGCATGACTTGGATCATTTAGACATGAAATAATACTTCAATGTTAAAAATGCACACACACTAAATGATCATTTCTCCTGGATGTGCCTAGTCTGGAACTTCCTGGGATGTTAGGTGAGTACAGTTCATCTCTTAGACTAATGGCTGACCTTCAATGTTGGTTCATGACAATTTTTCTTTTGAATCAGTTTACACACAAACATAACACAGGCGATTCAACTTGAACTTGTTTCCAAGTTTCATTGCCCAAGTTAGCAGTGTAGCCACGGCCAAGGTTCCAGCCTACCTCTTCAGGTAGGGGTTCACTGGGAAATGTTGCCCCATGCCTCACAGTAGGTGTTCTTTTCCTTTGCTTTTTTGATGAAATGGATTTTCCTCAGAATGAATCTCTCCCTTGTACTTACTCAGAGTCTTGCTGGTGGACTATGGAATTCCAAGGAAAAAATACCTTCCAGCAAACAGCTCACTGGGTATGGCTAATTTTAATCATGAGGAATTTCATTGAACACATAATGGTTTTTGACAGAATTTTGGGATAGAAGAGATGTTGTACTTTTTGACTGAGCCCTTAGAAGCAGCCAGACTATTCTGGTGGTTATCTGTCTCACAGCCAAGTTCTCTCTCCTCTTCTCCTCTTACTTCCTCACCTCAACTTTTCAAGGGTGTCTGCCTTAGCTCAGATGTGGAAGCAGGGTGAATGGGCCCTGGCTCAATTCAGCTCACATGCAAAAATCAAGCGGGAGAAATAAACTGAGGAGCTATTGGAACCAATAAGTTCAGCGAAGTATCAAAAAGATATATAATATCAATAGCTTTTTAAGTATAGCAGTAATATGTGGTGCAGATAAATATTCCTTCTAGCTCTGCCTATAGTAGAAAAACAAAGTCTTATTTAGTATGAACATTTTTTAATGAGTTTGACTACACCTCATTTTTCTTAAAAAAAGCAGTGTATCTGAGAAAAATTTAATAATTTCACATGACTGGCTGGTCTCTGGACATTTTAAATAGTTCTACGGAGGAGTGTAGACCTTCTCTTTATGAACTTTTGTGACATGACATTATTACGTTACTGCAGAATAGATTAAAAGCAGCACCTAATTTTTGTTCAGCCACAATTAGATGTGAGGTTACTGCCTGGTTCATTAATCTTTCAGATAAGAAAGAAGCTTGTTTTCCCTAAACTGTTAGGAGATTGATGCCCTGGCTTCTGGTGCGTTTTGTTTACTTGGCGTGTAAAGTGTCTGGGCTTGTGGGCACTGCACTTGATTTCTCACCTCAGGATAAGATAATTTGGGATCTTTCACATTTCCAAATTATATCGTGTCTAAGCAGTTGAACCGGCTGACAAATGAGATGTACCTGCGGTGTGGCTCTGGAGGGGGACACCGAGAAGGGCTGACAGTGTGAGCGGCATGTTGGTTTATTAACAGACGCATCTGATTCCAGAGGTTAATGTTTCCGTGCCCAGGAGAGATTACACAGCACACAATCGGCGTCCGGGAAGGAGGCCCAGAGCTGTTATAGATGCAGGGCGGCTTCATGGGAACTGGTGTGGTCTTGGTTCTTGGAAGGCTAAGCCCCTGGTTTTTTGGAATTGGATTCTTTCTAGAAGGTGTTTTTTTTCTTCCCATTTTGGTCTTGCCTGTGTAAATCCAACATTAAAAAAAATGCATTATTATTATTTGTTATTTATTTTTAATATTAATTTATTGTTGTTGTATTACATTTATCCCATTCTGCCCACCATTGTTCTCCCCTGCCCCACCCTCCCCATCCCCTCTCCCATAGTCAATCCCCACAAAAGTTTCTTTTTATTTATTGATTGATTTTAGAGAGGGGGAGAGAGAGAAAGAGAGAGATCAGTTTATTGTTCCATTTACTCATGCGTTCATTGGTTGATTCTTGTATGTGCCCCTGACTGGGGATAGAATCTGCAACCTTGGCATATTGGAATGGTGCTGTAATCAACTGAGCTTCCAGCCAGGGCCAACATTTACATTTTTCAAAATTTAGGATAAGAATATGGAAACACTGCCAGCCTGTGCAACCTGTTGCATGGTCACTAATCCAGCACTGAATCATGTCACTGTGTTACTCTATGAACAATTATATGTCAGATCATAATGGTAATAATAAATAGCATTCACTGAGGGATTGCCCTATGCCAGGCACTGTCCCAAAGGTTCTCATGTATTAAGTTATTTCAACCTCATATCAAGGTGCAGTGAGGACCAGGACTATCACTATGTTATAGATAAGGAGGCTAAGGCACCCAATAACTTGCCTTAGGTCATTCCTTGAGGTGACAAGAGTCTAGCATTTGATAGGATCATCTGTTGAGAGAACCTCTGTTGGTAACACAAACATCGTTCCTTGGCCAGTAGCAGAAAGTGTCCACGCTGAATCAAGGTGTTTACACCAGGGGAGGAGAGTTCTTCATGTTTTCTTCTGCCATTGCTCCAGGCAGCGTCACTCACTGGGTTTCCATAGCCCTGAGTTCCCCTGATTACTCCCACGTGGACTTGTGTAACTTGAGACAGCAATGACATCCCTTCCTTCCCCTCCCCCCTTTTTTTGTTGCCATTTTTGAGCAGTCACTGTTGATTAGCTGACCAGATTACAAAAATAACCATGGTAGATACCTTAGTTCATCCTTTTAATAAGCCTGTTGATCTGGTCTCCCCTGTTACCAGCATCTCCACCTTCTACAAAGTATGTGGTCTTTTTTCTTCATTCCACCGTGTGGAGAAGATCATTTGAAGGGCCACAGAAAGTTATTTCCTTCTTTGAAGTAGTTTCCAACAGTATAGATCTCATGATTAGATCCTCCAAGCAAATGATGCCATATTTACCGAGAGATTGAGCAATCAATGCATTATCTGTCAGGGCAATTTGTTTTTGTTGTCATCGTTGTTGTTTTTGTTGATTTTGCCATAACCATGCTTGTAGATCAATTCAGTTACTGGCTTCAAGTTTGGGTGTCCCCATTCAACATATGGCTCCACAATCCTCAACATGTTCATTGAAGCCTTGTTGAGCCTGACGAAGGTGCCGTTGAAGATCTGGCAAAGGTGGAGAAGCTGCAGCACCAGTGGGACCTTTGGACTCACACCATTGATACCTCTGGTCCTGATGACAAAGGCCAATTTGGGCTCCAAAGGTACATAAGAGTTGCTAGCTTTTCTTGTCGTTCCAGCCATTTTTTTTTTTTTTTTTAAAGAATTTTTTATTTCATCATCTTTAGAAAGAGGGGGAAGGGAGAGGTAGAGAGGGTTAGCAATGTATGGTTGCGTTTCACCTGCCTCCAGCCACAGACCTGACTGGAGACCTGGTTTGCAACCTGGTTATGTGCCCTGGCTGGGGAATCGAACCTGCGACTTTTGGGTTCGCAGGCCGGCGCCTTAACCACTGTGCTACCAGCCAGGGCCTTCCAGCCATTTTAATCTTAGTTTTGTACATCTGCCTGTACTCTTAGTGATAGAGCTTAGCTTTTTCATAGGTAAGCTTCCTCCTTGCCTTACGAAGCATCTTTCGCCCAAACTTTTTTCTCAGGTGCTTGATCTTCAGCTCTGTGACCTTCCTTCACTCTTTCATAAGAGTTTCTTGCACAGCAGGAACCTTCTTCTTCTTCTTCTCCTTGGCCCCTCTAGGTTTCTAGAGCCGGAAAAGAGCCCTCCTCCTCCTCCTTCTTGCGCGTCTTCTTCAGCATGCTTTCTGTGGAAAGGTCATGGGCCTCAAGACGCCATCTCATGGATTCTGCTGTTCCCTGGGTCTGTGCTTTTTCCTATAAGGGTCCACCAATACTCTTCCTGAGAAAAGATGGCTGCCAACTTGACAGTAGGTTGAGAGAGATTCCCACCTGCCCCAAAGTCATTGAAACTGTGAACATTTTCTCTTTTAAAGAACCATCTCCCTGTCCCTATTTGCCTTCTTCCTTAGCCATGGTTTCTTCAGCAGTTTTAATGCTTTGCCATTAACTGTTTTCTGTCTGCTCTGGGTAGGTGGCTCCTTTGAAGAACACACCAACTGCTGTCTCTCAACCCTAAGTTGTGTGTCTCCCCCACATTCTAACATCTCTGAAATTGGGATGGATCTTATCATCGATAGTGCATGAGGTCTAAATAGAAGCATTGTTTTCTTAGGGTATCATATAATTGATGGCAACTTCAATTCAGTGAAATAGGAAATCTTTCTCGTCACACTAGTACATATCAAAGGCATGCCAAATGTTGGGGAGACACATATGAACAAGGCCCAGCCCTTCCTCAGAAGGAGCTCATAGCTTTCAAGTGGAACAGAACAATGACAGATTTAAGAAGTGAGGATTGGGTCACATTAGTGCCTGCAAAAAGGGTTAGAGGAAGTTTAAAACAGTTCATCAGTGTTATAGTGTTAAGATAAGATTCTTTCCTGAGTCTTCTAACATTAAAGATGCCTCCGAATCATCGACAGGACTGTCACTCTGCACGACTGCCTGTGCACTTCCTGGGTAGAACATTTTTTTTTCTGACAGGAACCTGACAAAAGCCAATGTGTCCTCGGAGGTTTCACTCAGAGTTTCTCTCAGCCTAATGAGGAATCCTTTATCTTAATTAGGTTTAAATATATCTTCTTTTTGACCCTCATCAACCTCTTGAGTAGAGAGCTGTGAATTTCGGAGACTAATTTTTGGCTTCTCTTTCAGTTGGCTTTTCTCAGTATCTTTCCATGAACATACCCCTTAGAAAAGGAAGAAGAGGAAACACAAGTGAGCAGCAGACTCCAGTGGGCTGTGCTGTGGGTCCGCCATCCTCCTCAGTGCCTTCAGTCATTGTCACTCTGACCTGCCGCATCAGCACCACCTGGGAGACATTTTAGAGATCTCAGCCCCGCCCCTTCCTCCCTAGACCTACTGAATCAGAAGTTGTATTTGAACATGAACCTCAAGGGATTTTCTAGCACCTGTGCTATAATTTACTGAATATTTTTCTTTCAACTGACTCCTTTAAGCGAAGCCTCCACTAAGGACTAATATTTGTAAAATTATGGGTTAGATGTGCTTGTTATATCTATTTTAAGACTGTATTAAGATATATGTAATTAGCTGGAAACTTGTCTGCTTCAGCAAACCATCATTCATGTATGGACCAGCAGCACACTTTAGGAATATCGCCTCCATGCCACATTGTCAATTAAAAAAAAATATGTGAAATAAATTTAAACTGACAGAAAAGTTGTAAGAATAGTATGAAGAATATCTCTACCTCCTCCCCCATATTACATTTATTGTTCTCTCAAAATCAGAAAATTGAGCCTTAGTCGTATTACTATCTAATACAAATTCGATTACTGTCTAAGCGACAGTTCCCAAACTGTTCTTCATATGGCATTTTTAAAGATTCTGATCAAGCCCTGGCTGGTGTGGCTCAGTGGATGGGCAGTGGTCTGTGAACCCAAAGGTCGTTGGTTCGATCCCCAGCCAGGGCACATAACCAGATTGCAAGCCAGGTCTCCAGCCAGGTACCCAGCTGGAGGCAGGTGAAAAGCAACCAACCATACATTGATGCTTCTCTCCCTTTCTTCCTCCTTCCCTGCCCTTCTCTCTGAAAATAATAAATAAGATCTTCAAAAAATATATAAAAAAGAAATAAAGATTCCAATCAAGATGAAAACCAGTATTTGTGTTACATTTGGTTCTTGTGTCCCTGGAACCTCCTTTTATCTGGGATGTTCCCTTTGACTTTCTCTGCTTTTCTGGGCATTGACATTTTTGAAGAGTATGAGCTTCTTTTTGGGTGGAACATGCCTCAATTTTAGTTTGATGTTTCCTTTTGATCAGTTTAGAGTAGGCATTTTTGGCAGGAATGCACAGTAATGATGCTGGGTCCTTCTGGGCGCAGCAATTTAGTTTCAAATACCTCTCCCCATGTGGGGGGATAAGGGCTCCTCCCAGGGCTGGGCAGGGACAGAACACATGAATTTGGAACATCTTGTTGCCCACAAAGTACACAAGTGCTTAAAAGCTTACAGGCCTTGGTTTGAAAGGGCCACCTCTGGTCAAATATGGGGCAAGATGAACATTGAAAATACGTCACAGGAGTGGATCAGCCACCCGCTAGGGAAAGCAAATATCCTCAATCAATACGACAGCCCTTCCCTGTAGAAAAATCCCAACTAATAAACGTAGAAAGGAACAAGGAAGAAATCATAGATCCCAACAAATAGAGAAGATAGAAATAATAAATGACAACTCCTCACGGTAGGAGTTAGAAAAAAGATCACCGTTTTGCAACTGCGGCAGGAATAATGGGTTCATCCATGGGTTCACCCAAGCCAGGGTGTGAAAGTTGAAAGAAGAGCAGCATTTTTTTTTTTTTTTTTTTAATGGAACGCTTCACGAATTTGCGTGTCATCCTTGTGCAGGGGCCACGCTAATCTTCTCTGTATCGTTCCAATTTTTCAGTATGTGTGCTGCCGAAGCAAGCACAAGAGCAGGATTTTACATAATCTCATAGTATCTCCCTGCATTGCCTATCATAACCGAACACATTGTTATTAGAAATAACTTGAACGCTGAAATGTCTGAGCTGAAAATGAGGATTTCAGGCCTGCCATACCAGGCCCAGCAAATCAGAATGTCTAACGCCGCAGCTTCGCGCTTCCAGCCTTTGGGCTGATGAGAATTCCACTCTTGGCCTCTTTCTCTGTCCTGGATGTGCTAGGAGAGGACTAACAGGTATCAAAACCACCAGTTTCATTTCCTTTGATTCTGATTTTGATCTGATCATTTCAGACCAGGGTGAAACACTCTTTATGAATCGAGACCCTTGTCTTTCTGCAAAGCGCCTTCGTCCCTGTTTTGCTAACCCAGCAACAAAGGATCCAAGGTGTTATATACACAGCGTTCTCCTTGGTATCCCTGTGGTTGTAATTAAGTTTTAACTAATTCCCTTTACCTTGTCATAGTTATTGTGACCGTCCAAGTCACGTCATATTAATGTGTGAAAACAGCTCCCGGCATGTCGGGCCAAGGAACAAAGCCATTTAGAACCTGTCTTGCTGAATTAAAATGGGGAGACCAACCAACCTGCGTTTTGTTACCTTCTTTGATGGTTTACGTTAAAGGTGAGCTAAGGTGCAGAAGAAACGACACACTGCAGCCTACCGTCCCTGCTGCCAATGTAGCATGCACAAGTATTGCAGACTTTTAAAATTCACATATATCCCCCAGGAAGATGAAAAACAAGGCAGCATATTTCAGGGGAGCTATTGGTAGCAATTGAATTGATCTATTCAAACACAAACTTTCAAGAGGGTTAGAGAAACCTCTTTAAGACTATATTTTCTCTACTATCACATTGGCGCTTATCATTAGACAATGGATTTTTCCCCCCGATGCATGAATTGGTTTAAAAAAAAAAAAAAAGGCTTTACAAAGGTAAACATGAAATCACATTTAGGCAATTGCTATTTATTGGAAAGAATGAAATGGAAGCTCACCTGGGGAAATCTGGGACTAGCGTCACTGCAGGTGGAAGCTACATTCTGGGTGAAGCAAGATGAGATATGTTGGAAGGGAGAGTGTGTGTTGCCTCTGATGCTGAAAACCATGCTGACTGCCCTGCATGTGTTTAATCCAAGAACTTCTTGAGTGCTGTGCAAACGCTCAAGTCACTGGGCAGGACAGTGAAATCCCTTCGCTGATAGGTGGTGAGTATTACTGCCCCTACACATGGTAAAGGTCTGAAGCTCACTGAGTCTAAGTGACTTGGTTGGCTTGTCAGGAGTGGAGTCATATTGGAACCCAGGTCTCTGACTTCCGAACTCATAATATGGGGCCCACTCTTGTGCTCTTTCCAGCCCTTGCAAGAGTGTTGAGTCCTGGTCATGCTGTCACCCTATACGTTCTGGCTTTCTGGCCACTTTGCCCTTCACTCTGTGAGAAGGAGACTTTATTTTCTTGTCCCTGAATGATGTCAGCCACAATTCCTCCCTGTTATGTTCCCATGGGTCATTTATTTTCTCTATCATAAAAATACATTGAATTTTTTAAAAGATTTTATTTTATTTTCAGAGAGAGGGGTAGGGAGAGAGGCAGAAAGGGAGAGAGACATCAATGTATGGTTGCCTTTCACCTGCCTCCAGCTATGGACCTGGCTGGAGACCTGGCTTGCAACCTGGGTATGTGCCCTGGCTGGGAATTGAACCAGCAACCTTTGGGTTCGCAGGCTGGCACCTTACTCACTGAACCACCAGCCAGGGCCACATTTGATGTTTCCACTTGCCAGAAGATTGTAAGCTCTGCAAGGGCAGGAGCTGTGTCTGTACTGGGCACAACTATGTCTAATGTATCCCATGGCATATGGTAGGTGCTCAATGAATGCTGAGTAAGCAAGTGAATGAGCATCGTACTAAAGTCATCACTGAGTTTCTGTCCTTGTGGAGTCTTTGTTCCTTTGGACTGAATAGCTTTCTGTCCCGTTAGAACATGTAGCAAGTGGAAGAGCCAAGGCTAGAATGCAAGTCTTCCTTATTTTAGTGTTCACATCCTTTCCTTCATTCTCTATTGTGTTTAAAAGTGCAAGGGAGGCTTCTGGCCATGGGTCCTCTCAAACCATAGGATGGTTCTCCTTTTGTTTCTTATTTTCTATCCCTGACACTAATTTTTAATGGGCTGAAGCACCGTAGCTAGAAAGCACCACCCTTGAATGTCCTGCTTACTCAGCTGAAAGCAGCAGCTGTTCCAATAAGCAATTTGATGTTTAGCACCTGAGATGGGCTCCCTCCTTCCAGCAAGACTGCAAGCTCAACAGAATGTGGGGAAGCATGAAAAAGTTGCCTAGCTCATTTCTCTGGGTGCGGCAAGGGAGCAGCACAGGCTGGGGAAGGTGATCTGTGTCCTGGGCTGGGAGAACTTGCTCCAACATGAATAATTTCAGCTGAATTTCTTTTGATAGGGTCCTGAGAATTCTGAGTGATGTATTTATTAATGGCTATGAAGAAAAGACTGTCTAAGAGGTGCTTTTGTTATCATCCCTTTGGTCTGTCCCAAGTACCGTACTGGTGAATGAGGCTCCCCCACCCCAAATCCCTTTGTGGAATACACCCATTTCTGTGGTGTAAATACCCCCACAGGGGCTGATTACAAGCCAGCAACATGGCACCGCAGGCCTAATTGAGAGGCGATGTCCATGACTGGCTCTCATGAACGTTTCTAAGTGGACCTAGCACAGCACTGTCTATCTTGATCCCTTTAGCTCTTTCATGAAAACAGTGTTGGGTCAGGGCCTGAGTCAGGCCTGAGATTTTCCATGGCAGATGATGGTGGGTGGGGGAGACAAGGAGCCGAGATGGTGCATTTGGCAGATGGATAAAGCCCATGAGCTAGTGTGGACCTAGTCAGACTCCCATCTGGGTGGGGCTGAGGTGGGGGTTAAGGTGGGAGTCTCCAACACAAGTTTATCACCAGAAGCAGAAGCAGATAGGTTTAGAGAGATGTTGGTGACCCTCTGATTGACCTTGATATGTTACAAACACTCTCCATGGTTTAGTTTCTTTAGCTATAAAACAGGGATATATAATAATAGTTCTTACCTTAAAGAGCTTTTGCGATGGTGGATTATTGTAACACAGGTAAAGTGCTTAGCATGGTGCCTGGCACAGAACAAATGCTTCATGGCCATTGACATTAGTGTGGAATGCTTAGGAGTGTGTGAGGTTTCCTGGGAAATGCTCTCAAAGCCTAGGAAGTGTTCACAGCTTATCTCTATGGGCTGGCGGGGGTCTGTGAGGGTGGGCAGTCCTACAGGGCCAAGCCAGAGATCCGCTGCTCCATGTGACAGCTGGGGAGATAAAAAAAGAATCAAACTTTTTTCTTTTCTTTTTTTTTTTTTAATAATTGGCAGTATCTTTTTAAACCTGTTTACCAAAAAGTCACATTCATCTTTTGGGGGACAGGGTGGCAAAATGTTAAAATAATTTCAGATGGCTCTTGAAGAACCGAAAAGTGGATTCTCATGTTGAAATCATGTTGAAGGACAGATTAGAAACTGCATTTTTAGAAAGGGAGAAGAGGTGAGAAAATCACTGTACCAGAATATGAAATTCAGTTTTGAACTTCTGGTGGCTGACGGAGGAAATATGAGTGTGTGTGTGTGTGTGTGTGTGTGTAATGTGCTCTGTCTTGCTGCTGACCTCACAGCTCTACTGCTTCCTCTTTTCTGCCTCAGGGCCTTTGCACACGACCTTCCCTCTGACTGAAATGAGATGGCTCCTTCCCTCCCCACCTATTGCCTCCTCAGCCCCTTCCCAGTTTCTAAAGCTTTCATCCCAGTTTGGCTCCCTTTCATCTTCTTTTTGGCTTCACCAATTGGCATTTGAATGAACTATGTTTGGTAAGATAAGATCAGGAAATAACTTTGCTTTTCACTCACAATAGTTTCAAACCTGCTTGGAAAGAATTTGCCAAGGATAATATTGCAAGTGGATCCCATGGCTTTTACAATACTTTTTTTCCAGTAATGAATCATTTTGTTTTTAGATGTAAAATAACTCAGTCCAATTCAACATCCACATTTCAGATCCTTGTCCAATTGAAGGTGTTTTCTGTTCTCTGGGCCCACACTAGACTTAGAGTCCTGTTGGCCAGTTAACCAGAGGTAGGGGGAAGCACTGTGGTCTTGTCTTCCCTGGATCCTGATGGGGGGTCAGCACAGATGCTGGCTTCCTCTGGGTATTGAGGGAACCCAGACCAAAAGGTTTCAGCAGTTTTATAAACCCTGGAGTCACGAGGAGAAGGAATGGAAGGGCTAGGAGTGGAAAAATACTGGGTACGCATAGCAAAAAACCCTGTCTTCGAGGTTTTCCTTTTTCTTGTGGTTGGTCCTGAAAAATCATTATGCATAGGGTTTTAATGGAGAGCCAGACTCATTTTCATTTATGTATTTATTATTGCTCTTCTCCAGAACATTGCTAGAGAAGCACAGGGCCTGGCACCTGGCAGGCATTGCTAATACGTATTGAGTAAAGGAGGACATGCTAGACCAGCTGTACCCAGAGGGAAGGAGACCCTCTTGTGGCCTTCAAGGAACTCACTACATCTGTCAAAGCTGAAGCCTAAACCGTAATGTCTCACAGGGCCGTTCATGCTTAACCTCCAAGAGTTATTGATTATTATCAGAAGAAAGAAGGATTACTGTGATCAAAGGAGCAGGACAGGCTTCAAAGGTGGGGCCTGGGCTGAGTTAGCAGGTCTGTTACGGATGGGATTCAGAGAGGTCGGACTTGGAAAACGCCATTTGGCTCATATACTTGACGTCAATCTCACCCACACTTGCCAGGGCCATCTGTCTCCACATCTCCCACTTCCCCAGGGGAACGCTCAGAACATGCAAATACCTGCTGGAAGTTCTCGTGCTTCCCATCAGCCCCAAACAGGATAGAAAGGGAGAACGTGGCATTTTGGTACCCAAATCCTGAATCTTATCAGTCTACTCTTTTCTTTTGGCTTGGACATTGTATTCCCTTGGGTTGTAGATCAGTGCTTGAATTTTTTTTTTCCTTCCAAATAATTTGTACTCCCTTTGATCCTCTGTCACTGCATCTTGCTTCTACTGGATTTTAAGCTTCTGTTTATTGAATGGGGACCAGCATATATTCAAGTTTGGACAAATGCACGAAGAAAGATTTGCAAATGCCTGATGGTCACCACTGTATTCGAGGAATCTTTGATCCCCATAACCAGGGAACCTTAACTCTTCCACCCTTCACTGTGGGGAGGGGGGCTAGTGCCCATTGTTTCTTAAGCATTCAACCATTTGAAGACAAATCAAGGAAAACCACAGAATCGTAGCATCCCAGAGTCAGAGAAGACCTTTTCACATTTTACTGTATGCTAAAGGCAAAATGCATCTGTTGGGAAATGAGTCTATAGTTGAGGAAAATTCCTTGGTAAGCTGTTTAGTTGAAGAAGGCCCTCCTCTTACTCCTACCACACCCAACCCTCTGCGCACAGGGAGGGAAAATTGAGGTCAGCAGGGACCAGGATGTACCTGTGCAGTAAAAGAGAAGAGTTGTGAACATCCAGGTGCAGTCTCGGCACAGATTGACCAGTGGTCCAGGACGTAGTGGAGGACCGAAGGTGCCTTTGCTAGGCTGCTGAGGCAAAGGGAGGAGCCACACAGCCGGAAGGCATTCTCTGTGGCAGGGAAAAGGCAATGTATTTTTAGGGGTTTAAGATCGAATTTTTAACTTGAAGCTGTTTTCTGTTCTGTGCTGCAAATATCCTGTTACCTCCAAAATGTTGATAAAAATTTGCCGCACACGACTGTCTTGTGTTAGCAGTACTCAGGGGAGCGGACGCAGAGCAGAGTTCACTAAACCTGAAGGTCCCTCTGCACCAGTGAAGGTGCAGGCAGATGGGAAGGAAGAAGGAAGCGACCCTAACATTTCCTTTATAAGAGGCGGGTGGCTCTTGAAAGGAGCAGGCAGGAGAATCATTCGGACTTGACCTTACCTATGAATTCCATCCTGGAAAAACCATTATAAATATTATTCTTCTGTGAGAGTTTGCTGTTTAGAGTCAGGAGATTTGAAAAGAATCATAGTGTTTTGTGTTTCTTTTACTTGGTTTGATCATCTTTGCCTTGTAATGGAGTTCTGTCTGGAAAAAGGCCAGTCATGAGACTGTAATGAGACTAGTTTGCGTGACATTGATGTAACCTGGCAGCCAAGGGGAGTAGAGGAATGAACAATGAGCAATGATACATGAGCAATGATGACTTCACTGTACTAGTCAGTGGGGGTGATAGATGCTGTTGAGTGAGCATGTGTACTGTGTGGTTGTCACATTCAAAATGACTGAGCAAATAGAGCAACAAATCTGCATCAAATTTTGCGTTAAGCTTGAACATTCCTCCACAGAAACTACTCAGATGATTCAGAAGGCTCAGCCATGGGCAACTGGTGATTTTCAGCTTCCTCGTGACAACATACCTGCTCATGCAGCATGTCTCATGCAGAGTTTTTTGGTGAAACATCAAATCACCCAGGTGACTCAGCTCTCCTACAGCCCAGATTTGGCACCCTGTGACTTCTGGATTTTCCAGAAACTGTAATCACCTTTGAGAGTGAAGAGATTTCAGACTGTTGATGAGATTCAGCAAAATATGATCGGGCAGCTGGTGGTGATTAGAAGAACTGTGGGAGGTCCCAAGGTGCCTACTTTGAAGGGGACTGAGACATCATGGTCCTATGTGCAATGTGTCTTCTATCTTCTTCAATAAATGTCTCCATTTTTCATATTACATGGCTGGACATTCCCTGGACAGACCTTGTATATTATAAATTATATAAAGTACATGTATTTATAATATATGTTCTAAATTTTAGATATATAGAAATATGTATCTAATAAAGGAGGAAGTTGAACACTTCATACATATCCTAAAGGAATCAGGAATCCAAAAGAATTAGAAAAATAATGATATGGTAGAATTAATCTCAACTATATAAATTTTTTTTTTAAATTTTATTGTTGTTGTATTACATCCATCCCCTTTTTGCTTTCCTCTGTCCCGCTCCCCACCCACCCATTCCCCACAAAATCAATCCCACCTGTTGTCCATGTCCACGGTTCCTTTATACTAGGTTCTTCAACTATATAAATTTTTTAAAAAGATTTTATTTATTAATTTTAGAGAGAGGGGAAGAGAGAGAGGGAGAGAGACATCAATGTATGATTGCTTTTCATCTGCCTTCAGCTACAGAGCTGGCTGGAGACCTGGCTTGCAAGCTGGTTATGTGCCCTGGCTGGGGAATCGAACCAGCAACCTCATGGTTTGCAGGCTGGCGCCTTATCCACTGTGCCACCAGTCAGGGCTCCTCAACTATATAAGTAGTACATGAAATGAAATCTACTATTGCCATTACAAGGCAAAGATGATCAAACCAAGTAAAAAAACAAACAAACAAGAGAACAAAATACTATGATTCTTCTCAAATCTCCTAACTCTGAACAGCAAACTGTCACAGAAGGATATTTATAATGGCTGATGTTATAATGAGTGATGTCTGTTTAATCCCTTTATACCTGTGTTGTCATTTAAGCTTTGAGGTTGGCCTATCATTTCCATCCTCTTAAAGATGAGGAAACCATGACACCCTTGCTCAGTGTCCCATGGGTGCTATGTGGGAGGATGAGGATTTTATTCAGGCCCTCTGGTTCCAGGACTCAGATCTTTATCAATACTACTAGATCAATTGAGGCATTATTTGGGAGTATCCTGTGTTTTATAGCATTCTGGGATAGTGCCAATGGATAGTATTTTGTCCTGCAAGTAATTAATATTTTTCAGAACACAGTTCCTTATTTTCTTCAGCTAATATAATATATCTCACTGTCTTTTTGCTCTCAATTAAAAAGCATTTGTTTTGCTCACAAGTGTACAGGCCATGTGCGCGGTCCTGCTGCTCAGGGCCAGGGTTGGCTGATCTTGGCTGGGCTCACGCTCAGACCTTCAGTCGGCAGCAAGTTCAGCCTGAGGCTGGCCGGTCTAGGATGGCCTCAGTGACCTTACCTCTTGTCTGATTCATGTACTCAGTTGAGCAGACTAGCCCAACCTTGTTCTTATGAAGTACACTTGGGTCCAAGAGACTGAGAAAAAGCACTCAGGGCATTTTGGAGCCCAGGCTCAGATTGGGCACATTTTCATTTCTGCTGCATTTTGTTGGCCAAAGCAAGTCACAAGGCCAACCCTGACTGAAGGAGGAGGTGCGGACACTTCACTTTGGAAGGAGGATTTTTATACATAGAGGGGAAAAATCAAGGTCCTTAGGGCCATCAATCTACACACCAGCATCTTGGCATTAGGGAACTGGTTAAAGGCAATGTGGTTTCAGTCCTAGCTTTATCTTTTGCTTCCTTCTCTTTTCCTCTTTCTTCTTTTCTCCCTTCCTTCCTGCCTTTCTATTTCTTTCTTTCTTTTCCTTCCTTCCTTCCTTTTGTCACTTATTCAAGGTTCAAATTCTAGCAAGGGAGCATCAGATGGTCCTGACTTGAGTCAGATTCCTTCTCTGTGTTTGGAGAAGAAGGACATTCCAAGTGACATTCCCACCAGGTTTAGTCAATGTAAAAGTAATGCCCAAAGATAGTACAGGCACAAAGCAAAGGTGAAGCAGATACTGAGCATCCAAGAATAGCCTACATCCACTATATCTTTTAAAAACAATTCCGAGTACTCTAGTATGATTACGAATCGTTCAGGAAAGAAATTTAGTAGTGGAAGAGAAGAGTGAGTTGTGGGACTAGGGTTAGTGCCTTTTTTCTTCTGCTGTTCTTCCCTATAGTGTGCATTGATATCCTTCTAAATCAAATATAAATGTTATCTTTTAAGATTCGGGGAACAAGGGAGGAGAGGCCCTTTTGATGATCTGGGAACATAATCACTACTCTATTAATAATAGGAGCGCATGTTGGTCCTGAAACACCCTAACCGTTTTATATTTTAAACTCTAAACAGAAACAAAAAAAGAAAGCAAGGAAATCCCCCTACACTTTGAAAAGGACCAGGGCTTGGGGGATGGGTGCAGGAGGAAACAATTCCCCTGCGTTTGCTGCCTGAGCCCTTGTTTGCACTTTGATATTTGTTTCACCAATAAGGTGTTTCATTATTTTTCGGGCCTAAAGGGCCTGTGCTGTGAGGAGACCCTTGTTGGCGTCTCTGGTTTGCCAGATGTGTTTCCTGGAAAACAGTTTTCCTGGGCACGAGCGCGACCTGCAAGGGTGATGGGACCTGTGGGAAGAGGAGATCCTTCTGCAGAGTTGGGGTACACGGAAAACAAAGTCTGTTGCCCTGCGGGGTGGATGGAACACACTCTCTCCTGATCAGTGAGTGGTTCACACACCCCTGTGCCTATTGGGGAGAACTACCAACCCTTCCCACGCCTGAGGCTGGGTCTTCGGGTGCACCGTCTCCTCCTGACCCTTCTCCGAGCTTCTCGTGCCAGTTTTCACGGTGGAATTTCTCTGTTTCGTCGGACCAGCTGAAAAAGACGTTATGAGCTCTCATCATCATTCAACAGTGTCACAGGCCCTCCCTCCTCTGTTGTTTTCTCACTTGGGGTCTTTCTTCTCTTCTCAGTGTTCCTCCGCCTCTCTGCACAACCTTTGCATCTCAGGGGAGCGCCCTCTGTGCCCCTGTCCTCTCTCTGCTAGTTGTCAGACCCCACTCCGGGATTCGCCAGCCACCTACCCCACCCGGGAGTGCAGTCAGTCCCGCCGCCGGCCGGCGCGCGCGCGCTGGGTCCGCCCGTGGCGTCCTTTCGGGGCTGGCGGGTTCTGCGAGCCACCAGCTCCTGGAGAACCGCCTGTTCCCAGCGGGGATGCGCTCCGTTTCTGCTGCCAACGGGCCCGGCTTCCAAAACCCAGATTAGAAAAGATGGGACATTAAAAAAAAAAGTCAATGCTATCTTGGCATTTCCTTTTCCAACAGCAGATTTCTTAGGCTTGGAGCAGTCCAGGGTAAGAACGCAAAGGGTAGGTGGTTTCGGGGGAAGGGTTCCGGTTGGAGATGAACGCTCTCTCTCCGGGGCCGTGTGTACCCCGCCTCCCCGCTCTCACCCTGTGCCTGTGTCTCTCCACGCGGCCTCCACGCGGCCGCAGTTCAGCCTCAAGTCAGGGGCCCCTGGGCAGGGGTCGGGGACTCCGTCTCCCTCTTTCCTCGGCCTGCTTGCCCAGGAGGTGATCACCCTGTACCTGGATAAAAGATATTAAAAAAAATATATATTATTAAAAAATCTATTTATTATTTTTTAGAGGGGAAAGGTGGGAGGCAGAGAGGGAGAGAAACATCAATGTATGGTTGCCTTTCACCTGCCTGCAGCTACAGACCTGGCTGGAGACCTGGCTTGTAACCTGGTTATGTGCCCTGGCTGGGAATCAAACCAGTGACCTTTGGGTTTGCAGGCTGACACCTTATCCACTGAGCCACCAGCCAGGGTGTAGGATCAAAGATCTTTTTCTCCTCATATACATCAGCCTAGCTACCCACTGGATATGACCTGCAATTTACTTTGCTTTAACAGATTGCAGCTGGGAAGAGCCTAGATGACAGGCAGTCATCTTATCCCAGCAGATAAGAGGGTTGGAAGGAAGAAACATAAGACAGAAGAAGGGTAGTGCATACCCCCACCCCTCGCCTAGACCCCCAGAAGTCACGGCTGAGGTTAATGCTGCTGACATAGGACAGAGGGAAGGATTTGGTTAGCCCTCCCAAATCAGAAGACCTGATTGGTTCCTTCAAACCTCTCCGCCTTGAGGGATAATAAAAATGATAACAATGATGATTGTAGCTAATAATCGATACGAATACTGCCTTGCAGGAACTGTTCTAAATGCTCTGCATTTACTAACTTGTTTTGTTCTCACAACATTCCCCACACGGGTGTTGGTTTCTTGCCCATCCCCATTTCACAGATGAGAAAGTGGAGGCTGAGAAACTTGCCCAAGGCGGCACTGCCTATACATGGTAGACCAGAAACCCTGAGTGGAGGCCGGCAGCTCCCTACCCTGGCCCCATAATCACCACGCTCCCTGTGATTCCTAAGTGCTTCTTTCCAGAACGGGACCACCTCCTGAGGGTCTGCTCACTGCAGCCTCCCTGGGCGATGACACAGTAGACCCTGGGGTGCCGCCTGTGCTCCTCAAGGTCATCTAGAACTGCTCAGGGGTGAAATTGATGGGGGCCTGCGTGGGGGTGTGTGTGTGTGAACTGAGAGACCCCTCACACAACCCTGCGCCTCTGCCAACCCTTCCCAGCTGCTCCCACGTTTCCTCTTTCAGCAAATGGCCCCTTTTCCAACCTGCCCAGGAACAAGGAGCCTGGGAATTTTCTTGCACCTCCTCTGCTTATGTCACCATGACTTGCTCCCTTGGCTTCTTAAAGCTGCACATATCCTTGGCTCAGAGGACCATCACCACCTTCAGGTCTCTTCAGCACCCTCCGGGACCACTGCAGAGGCGTCCTTATGGAGGGCCCTGCCAGAGAGACAAGTGTCCCATCCAGTGCTTCACACTCATTAAACTTGGAGTGCCGGGCCCCTGCCCTGGCCTGTGAGTGTGCATTTCCAACAAGTTCTCAGGTGTCATTGACACTGCTGGTCAGGGAAAGACCACTGCGCCCTCCTGTTCTCTACCCAGCCTCCAAAGAAATCACCGAAACTGGGGAACCCCCAGGCTTTGGACCTGCCATGGCTCCCCATCGCCCTCAGGAGAATGTCCAAGCTATTGAGCATGCGTGACAACTGACTTCCCCCTGCAGCCTCATCCTGCCTTGTGGGCCAGGTGGCAGAGCTTTTCCTGGCACTGCCCCTCTGCTCCCTGTGCTGCTCCCACCTTTCCCGCAGTGCTGGGAGTGTGGCTACGGTTATCGGAGGGTCACATCTACTATCTGCCGGGGCCCTGCTGGGAGGCACTGAAGCTTCCTTTCGTTACAGCCCTGACAGTCCCCCTTGCATGGCCCAGCTGCTGCTGTTACCCCCAGAAGTTTGATCCCCCTTCCCCAGGAGGGACTAGGCCCCTTCCTCTTCTTGGCCCTTCACCCTTCGGACCGGACTTCTTTCCAAGTGTACATGAGGCCATCTGAGAGAGAAGAATGCCAGCTTTGCAGCGGGCAGCTTCCTTCCCGGGACCCCTGCTAATAATGCCATTGATCCGGCGAATAACCTTGGCTGGGTAAGATCCAAGTCTTTGCAGCCTGTGTACCAGCCTCTTCCAGGGGAAGCTCCATACCGATGGCCCTGGTAATTGCTATTGTGACTGTCCCTGTGCTTCTTTGCTGCCCAACCAGTGGGAGAAGGGACTGCAGAACAGGGAGGGAGGACTCACTGTGCATTTGGAGAAACTACCGTGCAGTGTTTCCTGATTTGCTTTTACCTTGAAGCCCAGGTAAAGATTCTGTGCTTTGCCATAGAGCTGAAGTTCCCAAAGAAATCTGGTTGTCCTAATTAATTAGATCAACAGCTCCTCCAACCCCCACGAGTCCCCATCCCCGTCCAAGCCAACAGGCAAGCCCTTGGGTTTCCTTGGAGGTTCCTGTTCTTTCTTTCATGCAATAATCTTATCATGAAGGGAATTTTGACTGTTCCTAATTAACCTTGACCTTGTTCTCTTTGTAGCTGCAGGCTAAGCCTGAGCCTTGACCTCAAAATTGCAGGATACATTACAGTTTGGTAAAGGAATAGGAGCCGACTCTTAAGAAAATCTGTTGGGTTTTGGCAAATGGTTAATATGCTATTTTCTGTGCTTGATTCATCTACAGGCCCACAAGTTCTTTCCTAAAGCCTGACTTGTACCAAGGTGGCCACATAAATAAGTAAATGAATAAGGCAATTAAGTAGGTAACTACACTCCATTTGTCCTCATGACCCTCCCTAGCCAGTGATTGCTTTCTTATATTTTAATCAAATTTGCATGTTTAAAAGCAATTCTGCTACATAGTATTTTAAAATTTTTATTTAATATTTTTAGAGAGAGGGGAAGAGAGAGAAGCAGAGAAGGTGAGACATCAATGTAGGGTTGCCTTTCACCTGTCTTTAGCTTGGACCTGGCTGGAGACCTGGCTTGCAACCTGGTTATGTGCCCTGACTGGGAATGGAACAAGTGACCTTTGAGTTCGCAGGCTGGCACCGACGCACTGAGCCACCAGCCAGGGCCTGAATTTGCATGTTTGATTTAGCTTCTTGGGCCTTTGGTTTCCAGTGACCCCATAAAGGGAGCATTTGCTTTTAGATGGAGGACATTTTGCAAGATGCTCTCATATTTGAATAAGGTTAATATGACTCAGAAAGAGGCTCAAACAACAGAGAACCCACAATCCAGCCACAGGGGTTCGAGTCCACTGCAAAGCCAGCTGCAGGTGGGACTTCCTGCTGCACGTGAGAGCTCCTTGGGAACACAGCAGAGATCTGTCGCTCTTTGGCAGCTCACGACTGGGCAGAAGGTTGGCAGCTCACGGCTAAGCAGAATTTGGGAGTTTTCCACCCAAAAGCATCTCCTGGAGGATGTCACCACAAAAGAATCAGGTGCGAATGTACCTCCTGATTCCATGCCCATCTTTGCCGCCCCTCCCACTGCAGGTCTGATGGGGGCCCCTGCCCTGTGTCAGCTGCCCTGACTCTGTGCCAGGCATCTGCTTGCTGTCTTTACCTTTTATATCATCAACCCTTTGGGTTTGAAAACAGTCCGCAGGCTTTGAATTCTTTTGTGCAACTTTTAGAGCTACAGGTATTTGCTGAAGGTGGACTGCACACGAGACAATTAACCGTTGGCAAGCATCCAAGGGCATTTTGGCAAACATTTAAGTAGTTCTTTATTGCAGGCCTAAGCAATACATATGTCCCGACTCATCCAGAGTCCACAGGGTGGTAGAGGCCCCTATGGCTTCTCTAGTCCAAGTACGGGTGGGGAGACTTAGTCTTAGTCTCTCAAGACCCAGCTAGGAATTGCTTTTCCTCTCTTCTTCTCCTACACAACCCCTTTCCCATTTTCATCCTGCTGCTTCTTTCTTCCAGTGTCTTGCCTTGAACTTGTGTTGTGGGATATTCTTGGCTGTACCTGGCCCCACTGCTGAGAAAGGGCATGGGGTAGAGTGAGGTGCTTCACATCCTGCCATTAGAAGAAGGGAAAGGTTTGGAAGAAAGACGTCCTCATCTATTTCTGGCTTTAGGGCTCAAAGATATTTAGCCTCTTGCACTGGGAGGGTCAACTCCGGCTATGAATTATGATGAAAATGTTTGCGAGTCTTTCTTCTCTCTCGGTGATAAGGCACGGTTGTCCTGTCTCACACTTTGTTTCTGGGGTTGCAGAGAAAAGGTGATGGAAAGAGGAGAGAAAGGCCCATCCACCACCATGAACAGAACAGAACAGAATGAATGAAAGAGTTGATGAATAAATGGAATTGTTGTCTTGCCCCTGGTTCCCTATTGTGCAAGGACATTGCAAGATGCAAGTCAGGTATGGTTGCTTCTTCTGGGGGCTTCCAGTCTAAAGGTAAAGAGAGCCCATAAATCTGTCATTCCAAATGGACTGAATATCAGGAGGGTTAAAGAACAAGGGGTTTTGACACCTGTCATTGGGTGACTGAGGTTGGCAGGTGGAGTGAGGACAGGTTCATCTTTTACAGTGAGAGGCTAAGACTTAAATGACATGAAAGTTAACCAGATGCGTGTAGGTGGAGGATAAGCAGGGGGCAGACCATTCTAGGAACAGAGAAAAACCTCATGAAAATGCTGAGGCAAGAGTGTGGCCCCTTGATGGAACCAAACGATGTTCACTGCAGCTGGAGAGCCAGAAATGACGGGGTGAGGGCACCCATGCCATGTAATTCTCCCCAAGGAGTTTGAACTAATTCAGAGGGCAAGAGGAACCAATGGAAGAATTTTAAGTAGTCAAGCGATATGAATAGATTTGCACTTTAAAAGAAATCCATCTGGAATCAGCATGGAGAATAAAGCGGTAGAGGGAAAGGACAGGGGCAAAGCGGAGGTTCCCGCTGTGAACTCACAGAGGATGGGGTGTGTGGTGGGGATGGGGAGGTGGAGGGTGGGAGGTTCCAGGGTGCTCAGGTCCATTTAGGGGATGCTCTGACCTACTGCATGCAGCCTCCCTGCGTGGGTTATGCTCAAGGAGTTTGTGGTTCCTTCATAACGAGTCACAAAGCTGAGAGTCTTCATTTGTAACAAGATCAAAGCCTCTTCTTGATAGACTAATGGTACACACCATGCATTACGGACTGAATATTTGTGTCCCCATCCCACCTCCCGCCAAATTTGTATGTTCATATTCTAACTCCTTAATGTGATAGTGTTAGGAAGGGGTGTTGTTATGAGGGAATTCGGTCATGGGAGGGTAGCCCCTCAGGAATGAGATTGCAAGAAGAGATAGAGTCTCTCCCCCTTTCTTTTCCCTCTCTCTCTCCTCTCTTTCTCTCTGTCTCTCTTCTCGGCCATGTGAGGATATGTCAAGAAGATGGATACTTGTGAACCAGAAAGTGGATCCTCATTAGACACTGGACCTGCTGGCATCTTGCTCTTGGACACCCCAACCTCTGGAACTGTGACAAATAAGTATTTGTTTAAAAGACACTCCGTATGTGGTAATTTATTATGGCAGCCCTAGCGAAAATATCACATTAATGATGCTTAGGAAGGGCCACCTTTCATGGGTTCACATTTATTCACGGAAGATGACTTCTCTCACGATGGAGTAGTTCATTACTCATTTGCAAGGCGGACTTCATTCTCTCTTTTTCTCCATGGCTGGGAAGATATTTCCCAAATGGAGCATGGAAGTATCATGATGCGTCATAGTAAAGTAAATCACTGTGATATTAAATAACTTTTTTGCTTTCTTTCTTTTGTTTACTGTGCCCAAGCTGTGGGGTGTTCAGTTGGCATTTTCCACATGTTATTATGAATTGACACGTGTGACCAGCCTGGACTCAGGCAATGCAGACAGTGGCTATTAATTTGCTTATTACTTAAAACGGTGCAGAGAAGTAATAAGGACAAAGGTCAATTGGTAGAATTAAGCTTGTGCTCTTTTTCCCAACGCTGCTGGCTGCCTGGCGAGGGGCGGGCGGGATGGGTGCATGCTGGCCGGGCTCCCAGGGTGCTTAAAAGTGGAGCAGACAGAGTCTAGTGGGGGAGCCGGGGTGGGGTAGGCAGCTGACCTTGCCTGAGTGGGGGCTTTGAAGTGAGGGAGATTTCACTTCAAATCCAGGCTCTGAAACGCACATGCCTTAGGGCAGGTGGCATTATGTACCTACGCAATGGAGCACAAAGTCAGCCTGACGGGGAGGTGGCAGAGGGGAGGAAAGAAAGGGGTGCTGTGGGTGAAGTGCCCCCTCAACGCACCAAATCCCCATCTACACCTCAGCATCGCTTTTCAGCATCTCAGAGAAGAGTCCTTCGTGCCTTCCAAGAAGACGTTGGAACTGCCTTTTGGTCTCGGAAGCCCAAATTCTAGGCTTCATTTCCTGAACTATTTCATACTTTATAATTTTGACATCTTTATTCATGAATTTCTTTACTAGGGATACTTTCCTTTTGGCACATCTAAATCTTATTAACCTTATAGGATCAGTTCAAATGCTACCTTCTCCAAAAAAAAAAAAAAGCCCATCATTTTTTTTCTCTGATTAAGCATCTGTTTGTTTTATATATTTATTTTTGATTAAATTACGTGAATGAGTGCCCCTGCTAACCTGTAAGCTCTCAGGTAAGCCAACATCTGTATTTCCCATGGCACTTTGGACAGTGCAATACCTATGGGTGCTTTATGCTTGCTTGTTGGAAGGATCCAAAAAGTAAAGAAATGCAACAAGACAGTAGCTGGGAAAGGGATGCAAATCTGGAAGGTAGGTTTGAAAGTATTTGCGGGAGTGGCTGGGTGGGGAGGGGGACAGAGGGGAGCAAAAAGGGGATGGATGTAATACAACAACAATAAAATTAAAAAAAAAAAAAAGTATTTGCCCACTAAGGCTCCTTAATTTCCTCATTTCTGTAATGTTTCAAGGGGGAGACCATGCGTCTGCATGGTGTTTCTACTTGCTTTAATCTTTGGCTTGTCACTGCCAAGGTCAAGCAGATTTCTGTTACATTTATTGCCTTATGACAAGGCCCCATGTAGCTATTGGCTTCTTGTTGTGCTGGTCAGGAAATCCCTGGACTTTGAATAATTTGAAATGAAGCCGGTGGGACAAAAGAGCAGGATCCGTCTAAGCAATATTTGCTGTGGCTTTTTAAAGCTTTTTTTCCCCCCTTGATGTGTTAAAATAGTAGAATTCCTAGTGAAAGCAAAGGTCAGAATTGAGCATAAAAAAAAAATCAAATTTGGGTCAAAACTAAATGTAGGTGAGATGGATATGGAAAGTGTAGGTAAAGCCACAGGAAAGAATATGTTGTACGGTGTGTACACGGAGGATAATGCACTGGAAAGGTGTCACTTGGTGGTGGTGGGGCAGTTGTTAACTCATGAGTTATTTAATGAAAATATTTGTGTTTTTGCAAATATTCTCCTAGTTTTATACATGCACATTCCTAACAATATGTATGTATGCTAGGATGGAAACTCCATTCCAGAAAGCTTACCATGATATAAATTCCCTAATTACATTTCATTTTAGTCACAATCTTCAACAATACATTATTGATATTTTTGTACGTTAATCTTTCTTTCCTTTCACAATTGTATGTCTGGCTGAACAGCGCTAAGGTCATTAAACATTGAATTGAAATGGAGCTTTGGGTGTGATTAAACATTTCCATCTTAATTCTGATCGTAATATATGTACACGGTGATATGTAATATGTTTGCTTGTAATATGCTTATGCTTCCTATCCCTCTGTCAAGACTTTCATTTTTCCAATTTCTTATTTTTATTTAAAAAAGGATGAACTATAATAAAACAGTGGTTTGGGGCGGAAAAAAAGCAAAACAATGAACCTCTTCAATGAAAATCTTCCCAGGATCCCTGTCTGTCACACATAGAAATGGAGCAATATCTATTGGAATGGGAAGCGACACAAGAATCCCAACCTCTGTGGGCTTCCCAGAACCCAGTTGAAAGGTCTTGGCCATATCATATTCATATTTATGCATTAAACAGGCCAAGGTGGTGACACTGTCAGGCAGGATCTTGGCAGGTACTACTATTAAATTGTTCAGAGAGTTGATTTGCTGGCTCATGGAGGAAGGTCTTTCTTGGGTATATCAAAGGCAGCATGTCAGTAGGCGATGTGTGAAAAAGCAGGTTGTCTGAAAGTAGACATTTTGGAAGTGGATGACTGCATTTCACGGGCCTAGGACCCCCTGTCTGGGTGCAGTTCTGGGATAGCTGTCCTCTTCTCTCTGACAGTCGTCCTTCCTGCTGCTTGCCTTTAGTTCCATCCTTCCACTCACCTCTTCTGGGCTCTGAGACCGCATTTCTGTGCTCTGTTCTTTTGAGCCACTTCACAGGTATGAAACGAAGAGATTGATCTTGGAAGCATTTTAAATGCTTGCGGCCTGTGCAGTACATGACCAGTTAGGCCTTCAATATCAACCCTGCACTAATTTTTGTGTTGGCATCACCCCGATGTCAGGCATCCCTAAGCCTTTGTACCGGTCACTTGGAAAATCAGTTCTTTGTTTACCTTCATTAGCTTTTGATTCAGTGCATGGTCGCTGGATGCCTGACAGAGGTAAAGCACTGTGCCGAATGTTGGGGTCCTCCCCCTCCTCCCTCCTCTTTCAACAGCCTAGGCCAATGGCATCTCCTCCAGGAACTCTTCCTGTCTCCATTAAGAACGTTAGGGCTCCTGGCTCTGGGCCGGTGCCTTGTACATCACTAGATACAGGCATTCATTACAAGCTACAACGTAGCTGTTCGCAGGACCCTCCTTCCATTTATATATGACCTTCTTGGGGACAGGGCCTTCCCTTGATCAGTTTTGTCTCATTTAGCCCAGTGTGATGTGCGCATATCAGGACACCTAGACATTGAAGGAAGGTGGGGACACCTGCGTACAGTGAACACACCCTAAGGTGGTCCCCATTGTATGTCCCCTCCCTTACGATGTAGGTGGAACCAGTAACTTGCTTCTAGGCAACAGAACACAGTAAAGGTAACGTGATACTGCCTATCACTACATTATGTTACACAAGACTATCTTAGCAGAGGGGAGTAGGCGGTATCTCTACTTCCCTTGAAAAAGTGATTTTTAATTTCTGGGAGGGTCTATCAAGGGGTCTGTGTGGCAAAGAATTGAGGGTGGCCTCTAAGAGCTAAGAGTGGCCCCTGGCTGAAGCAAAAAAAAAAGGCAAACCTCCTCTGGCTGAAGCAAGAAAGGGCAGACCTGAGTCCCACATCTACAATGGCATGAATTGGGGGAACAAGCCAGGTGGTCTTCGAAGCAGGTTCTTCCACAGTCCCGTCTCTGGATATGAGTGCGGCCCAGCTGACACCTTGGCTGAGGCCTGAGATCCTAAGTGGGGGTCCAAGATAAACTGTGCCTGCATTGCTGCCCCATGGCAACTGTGAGATAATCGATATATCTTGTTTTAAGCTGCTAAGTTTGTGGCAATTTGTTACGTAGCAATAGAAACATACACAGGGAAGGAAATGTTGAGCAAGACTTTCTTGAGGCTGCAGATTAGGTGACAAGAGTCTGGTATTGAGGGCAAAGAGGCAGTGATTTCTTCCATCTTAAGAGAGTTTCTGACATCTTCCAAAGGGGCAAGAGAGACCCTCACCATAACCACTCTTTGATTCCTCATGTGGTTTATGAAGGAGAGGACCAGGGTGGAAGAAGAGGGAAAGCCTTTGGGGTTCTTCTTTCTTTTTTAAAATTTTTATTTATTAGAGAGGGGAAGGGAAACAGGCATCAATCTATGGTTGCCTTTCACCTGCCTCCAGCTTGGACCTGACTGGAGACCTGGTTTGCAACCTGGTTAGGTACCCTGGCTGGGAATTGAACCAGTGACCTTTGGGTTCGCAGGCTGGCACCTTATCCACTGTGCCACCAGCCAGGGCTGTCTTTGGGGTTCTTGTACTGGAGAAGAGTTAGGTAAAAAGTGGTTGCTTCTAGGCCAATCTAGGTTCCCCATGGGAGGAATCTGTACTCTAAGGAGACCTCACAGGGCTCTGGAGGGGAGTTGGCACATAGGTGCCCACCTTGGAAAGGGCATCAGTGGTCCAGAGCAGTGAATGTAAAGACAGGATTCAATCATGTCTAGTTGAGTAAGGAGACCTGTACGTCTTCCCCATTCCCCCATTCATCCTCTCTATTCCCAACTATTGAGGAGCTAGAACCATTTTTGAGGTACAAAAAAACCTTTTAATTACTGAAAGTAATAACCATGAAGCTAGGTATTCTGCCCAAATGTCATCAACGGATGGGAGGGATGGACTTGACAGAGTTTGGTTATTAGGAACAGTGATTGAGAAAGAGAATGTTGTTTCATGTAGATGACCCCAGTGAGTTAAGGCTCCCTATTACACTTGAGTTTTGCCTTCAAAGGGCTGACAGGTAAGGTAGGGGAAAGATAATGAAGTCAGAAATGCTTAACACATACTAAAGAGGATAAGAATGAATGTGCCATATCAAACATTCTGAGACTTCAGAGGCTAGATAGACTTTTACATTGGGAGGCAAAGAAAGGCATGGCCTTCTGTCCATCCATTTTCTTTGATACCATCTCAACAATTATCATACATGTTTGAATGTAAAAGAGTCTCCATGACTAACATTCCAGAGTTATAAAACATGTTGGGCTATCTTCATTTGTTTCATATATTGATGAATTTTTACAGGATTGGACTGGACACAGTTGGCTGAATTCCAGGCTAAATACTGCAACTTATGTTCTAGCTTTTCTTCCACTGTTAAGTAACAGCTTAACCTGTCCTTTTCCCTCCTCATTCTCTCAAATGTAACCTAACTGAGGACGGAAAAAGCAAAAATGAAGTCAAGTTTTTGATATTATGGTAATTCAGAATAATAGTAAGCTTGACCCTTTTCTGAGAGCTGTGCTTTGCTGCTAGGCTGTGGAAAATAGGGACTAGGAGTCCAAGTATCATAAGAAGTTAAGTTGACAGACACATTAGAGTGTATTTAACGTTAACTAAAATGCAGACAAGGGACAGATTTTTAAGTTCTTCAGGACTTGATTGTTGGACAGGCATGGTAGGTAAAGGAGGAAGGAGAATGGGAAAGATAATAAGGTTCTATCTTGGGCATCTGGAAAGGTAGTGGTATTATTATGAAATCAGAAAATACTGGAGAAGGACCCAATTTAGGAGAAAAGTGTTATGTTTTATTTTCCCCTGTAAAGGTTTGTTGAAATCATTAAAGACATGTTCTATGAGCTAAGTGGCTGTCTCCCTAAATTATGGTCATCGAAATGGGGATGGTTTAGTTTTGGTGGAGTACCCAGCTTGTTGAGTTTAATATACAATACCACAAAGCGTACACACACAGAATGAGCATTCACGTGGGCACAGTCATGCCTGAGCTCCTTCAAAAATATTCACTGTGTGTCTACTGCATGTCAGGAATAGCCTAGCAAAGCAGTGGACGAGGTCTCCACACTCGTGAATCTTACAATTGTATGAGGACATCAGACAGCAAAGACATGAACAAGAGAAATATGAGGCTAACCTCAGTTTTATGGGGAGATTAAAAGGTCTCTTTGCGAGAGGGTGGTGGGCTATTTTGGATGGAATGTTGTAGTTGTTACTTCTGCTCGTCTTTCTCCAGCCACTCCTTCCTCAACCCTGGCCTCCTTGCCTGCACTTGAGGCCACAACTTTGATTTTCTCTGGGTGCTTGCTTACTCTCTGGTCATCTTAGGGAATGTGACCTTTCCCAGACTCTTCCCAGGGATCACTGTTGTCTCTTCCTTTTTGCCAGTGATTTATTTCAGTAAAGTAGGTCCTGGCTAATGGGACCAGAGTATGGGGCCTCCAATAAAGTTTTTTTTTTTTTTTTTTGCTAATAAAAAGAACGACACCATTGTGTCCTCATGTGATGTTTGGAGCAGTTGCAGTGACCCTGTGACCCTGAAGGGAGTCTGGCTGACCTAACGGAGGAGGATGGCTGGGGGGAAAGGTAGAAAGGATCTGGGTTTCAGACGATACCCTGATGCTGCCAAATTATTATCCAGCCTCAGAACCATCCCTTCTCTGTGCTGACCGCTGTGTGAGTTCCTACAGCCTTATTTTAGCTATTTCTAGCTGGGTTCTTTTTGGTATTTGTTGTTGAAAGCATCCTAACTGACACACGTGGGTTGGGGAAGGGCCTACTGAGGGGGTGACTTTCAAGCTGATGTATTAAAGTCGTGAAGAGCTAAGTTACACAGAGAGCTGGGGGAAGAGAACATTCGAGGCAGTGGGGACAGCATGTGCAGGCGCCCCAGATGGAGCAGGTGTGGTGTGTTGAGGAAAACAGGGCAGGCTGCTCACGGGCAAAGCAAGCGAGGAGACTGTAAATGAAGGTGAGGTCGGAGAGTTAGGACATCCAGTCCATGTAAGGAGCTTGGATTTTTTTCCTCATTATTATTTTTCCAAATAAGCCTTTTAAAAAAATTTTATTTTCTTTTCTTTCTCTTGTATTTTTTCCATTACCATTTATCCCCCCTTTGCTCCCCTTCCTCCTGCAACCACCATATTGTTGTCCACGTCCATGGGTCTTTTTTCCTTCTTGCCCTGTCTCTCCACCCCACCCCCATAGGGGAGCTTGAATTTTCATATAAATGGAGTGGAAGCCATTGGAGAAACAGGCCCGTTGCTTTTCTTTCTTTATCCCTTATACCCAGCACGTAGTTGAACCAAATTCTAGCTCCAGGTTTTAGTGTGATCAAAATAATTCTAATAATGGAGAGATCACTTGAAAGTGAGTATTTTTTTCCTGGGCCCTAGTGTAAAGAGGTAAGACCCTCTCTTTGACGATAGCAAGAGGGCATTTCAAGATTCTCTCATCCGACGCAACTCCAGGAACTAAGTTGCCAGGTGAAGAACGTCAGGAGCACGTGCAGGCCGCAGAGGCAACGACTCTTAATTAGCTGCATCCAACGGCTCGTGGCATTCCTAATTTTCACCTTTTTGTAACAATTCAATTCATTCCAAGATTTTCCCAGCGTAGACAGGCATGAAATGAATTCTCCACGGTAGGTTACCAATGGCGGGGAAACAGCGCACGTTGAAATGGCTGGAAGAAATCACGTGAGGTCTCGCTCTGGCTTTTCCCGAAACTGGCGATTTCTGTCCACATTAATTCTGTGAAATGCGTAGGCGGCATTGCTTGGGAGAAATGAACAGTTTTAGTTTCTCTGAGACTTACCCGAATTCCATTTTCTTCCCAAGCCCTGCTTTCACAAGAAGGGCACTTTCCTTGGGCACCCGGTAGATGAGAACCAGGAATGAGGACACCTGTGCGCTAGTTGGGTCCCGGTGTGTGAAGATAGTGACGTCATGGCTTGTAGTTGACTGTCCGTTCTCTGTATACATCAGTGTGATGGGGCGGCCATAATCAAAGGTGACAAGTTCTCTCTGTCTCTCCATCTAGTATGTCCCCATACGCCAGCCACGTGTTACAAATCTGCACTCTGATGAAAAAGCCATACTGTTTCTTCCCATTGGGTTCTCTTTAAAATGAATCATTCCTTCTTCCTGGAATGGACTTACTCCGATTTTTTGTCCTTTAAAAACCAAGCTTTCGGCGTCAAGCTCTCCGTGTCTGGGCCTTCTCAGAAACTGGCGACCACCCCCTTCTTTCTAAGTGGCTGCGCACCGTTGAGATGATGTCAGCACCTCTTTGCCTGGTATTCTTACGAGCTCCCTGAGCTGGTGGGAGTCTCAGTTTAAGCCTTGGGCCTGAATTACCTTCATGATTCACAGGCTGAGCCCCTTTTCTTTCAGACCTTGGAGGCTGAGATGTAAAGGTGCCCCCGTGAGATATGGGATCTGGGTCCTCGATTGGTGCCGAGGGGATGGACTATGTTATTGAAGTGTGGAGGAATCAACTAGCCGTGGGCTGACCCTTCGCCAGAGGAGAGAGAGGAGCTAGGTTGACAAATTTCAACTCCTTTTGCCCTTTCGTGGGTCGCTCAGGGGAGCAATTTCTCTTTGCTCACTTTCCAGGGTGGTCTTGCGTGGTCACTCAGCGTGCCTCTTGAGCTACCAGCTGTGTCTCCTTGGAGCTGCAGCATTGCATGTGTTATTCAGTATCTTTCCTCACTTCCTCCCCACCCCCATCCTGATCACCCTGGACTTGCATCTCCTAGATGAAGTCATGATACTTTTATTCTTGCCTTGGGTCTGTCCTGACTGCTTCCCATCGGGCCTCGTCCATACCTCCACTGTGGGGACAGCAGAAGCTCTCTTAACTCCTCTCCTGTGAACCTACTCCTGGATCGTTCAATACTTTTTATTTCTTCTGTAAACTATACCCTGAATGCTTGTCGCCAGCACACTTCCTGCTGTCATCTATTGAGCGCTTTTATACTGCCACCTAAATGGTGTTCTTTCAAAAGTCCCATTTCCTCCAATTCTGTGTACACATTGTTCACTGATTACAATTACAGAGTGCCATTAAATGTTACTTAAACCAATACATTATGGATGTGAAAAAATGAAGAGGGTTGTTTCTATGAAAATCTAGTTAAATAATTTAGATTTAAGAGCATGCTGCTTACAAAGGAGCTAGAGTCAAATTAGGTGTGGTAAGATCATTGTAAAAGTTACAGGGGAAATTGCAGCATCCGGAAGGGTTCTGGAATATGATGGCTTCCCAAATATATTCAAAGTCTTGCTCTGCTTTAAAGATACCCAAGCTGACTACCAGAGTTGATATATTACTGGTGTGATTTATGCAAGAGAGAACACAGAGAATGCCAGTGCATGGACCAACAGCAACAGAATAGGCCTTGGCCCTACACCAAAAGACTGGCAGCATTAAAAGCTTTATGGTGATTGATGGATGACTTCAAGGCAGGAAAAAGCCATGGTAGCCAGGCAGTGGGCCCTGGAGGGCACACATTACCTGCTGATCAATCTGCTGCTCAAAACATTTACAGACGAGTTCAAGTCACTTATCAATGGGGAACTTTTTATTAGGAAATAACTCTCCAATAGAGTTGAAACCGTTCTAAATGATGCTTTCTGGGAAACCATGGGGCACCAGGTAAATAAAGCAAGTGCCATCAGAATACACAAAATCCGAGTCAAGATTCTCATAGCTGCCTGTAGCAACGCAGGTATTATTCCAAATTCTGACTTTTTATTAGCAGCAACCGAACAAGTCTCCATTCAAGATATATAAATGATTTGTTTTTATAAGAAATGTACTCTTCACAAAAATCAGTGTGAACAGACTTCTGGATTATTCTACAAATTGATTTTTCCCTGTGAATCTACACATTTTATGAAGAATGAGTTGAAGAAAATAGACATCTGAGAAGCCTATGCTTTATTTATTGATGTTTTCCAAATGGTGGGTTTTGGGTTTTAGTGGGTCATTAAATAGATTGCATTCAGAAAAAGGATTTTTAAAGAATGAAATGAAATAGAATAAAATAAAATAGAAAATAACAGTGGGGGGAGGGGGGAGGAAGAGGCAAAGAAGGGGAGCAGTTTAGACAAGAACCTAGTATGGAAGAACCATGGACATGGACAACATGTGGGATTGACTTTGTGGGGGAATGGGTGGGTGGGGAAGGGGACAGAGGGGAGCAAAATGGGGATGGATATAATATAACAACAATTAAATTAAATTAAAAAATATCAGGGGGCATTATATGTTGTAAAGGTATTTCATGAACATTTATTGTATTATACATATACATGTGTGTATATGTGCTATAAAATTTATAGCTGTGATGTAAAATTTTTATTGCTTTGTGTTTCTGATATAACTTTAAAGGCTTTTGGTCAACAATAATGCCTCTTCTTGTTTTGGTTATAAAGAATGTAAAGAAAGTGATGTCAATAAATGCCAGGTTTTTGTAACAGAGTGCACCATTTTTGTTTCAAGTTATGGGTCAATGGGCTATAAAATGCTTAAAAAATAATTTGGAACTTCATTTTAGGTGAAATGGTAGACCAAACTATCTAGGTTACCTATAATTAGTAAAAAAAAAATTAACATTAAAGGCTATTTCTTTCAGTGTAGCATTTAGAGGGGAGTAAAATGTTCAGTTTGGTATTTACTACATCTCAGAAAGAGAACTAAGGTGCCAGAGCTTGACAGTATTGGAAAAATTCTGAACTACGAGAGAACAATTTGGTAATGGATCCCAGCCAAATTGGAGGTTCCAATGATTTACAGAAAGATGATGTATAACAACGAACTAATGATTCTTTTTCTTTTTCTTTTTTTTTCTTTTTAATATTTTAGTTTTTATTATTTTTAGATGGAGAGGAAGGGAGAGAGGCAGAGAGGGAGAGAGACATCAATGTATGGTTGCCTTTCATCTGCCTCCAGCTATGGACCTGGCTTGCAACCTGGTTATATGCCCTGGCTGGGGAATCAGATCAGTGACCTTTGGGTTAGCAGGCTAGTGCCTATCCACTGTGCCACCAGCCAGGTCTATGATTCTTATTTATTGCAATATATACTTAGGGTCAGGGAAGATTATCATTCAGGACATGACAGAAGAAGACAAATCAAAATATGAAGAAGCTGGGAAAAAATTAAGTATGAGTTCAAGTTGAGAGGCCAGGTCTTGTCATTCAGAAGCCAAAGTTACCCTGGGAGGAGCTTTGTCCTATTGAATCCAGTAGTCAACTATGTTATCACATAAAAAATGGATATGCCTTAAAAACTATGTTTCCTTTTCTGAACAACTTTCAAGCATTGGTTTTATTAAGTGTTATTTACATTTTTAAGAAATCAAGGTACAAGCCCTGGCTGGTGGCACAGTGGATAAGGTGCCAGCCTGTGAACCCAAAGATAGCTGGTTTGATTCCCCAGGTAGGGCACATAACCAGGTTGCAAGCCAGGTCTCCAGCTAGGTCTGTAGCTGAAGGCAGGTGAAAGGCAACCATACATTGCTATCTCTCTTTCTCTCTTTCTTTCTCTCATCGCCTTTCTCTGAAAATAATAGATAGAATCTTAAAACAAAACCAAAAAACCCCGAAATTAAAAAAAAATCAAGGTACAGAATGTAAAGTTTGTATGCATGTTTTCTGTAATTCTTTCCTTTAACTGGCTTTCCATGTGTGTGATCAATACTGGCCTTGATGGTTTATGTAAGTGGACTTCTGTGTCACGGCCCTTCTGTTGTCATTGTCTCTTTCTTACTTTCAGGGGAGGACCTAGTGTGGGTGGGGAGGGCAACTTTAGACATCCTGGGTCAGACCTCAGCTCCTCTACCATCTAGTGATGAGACCCTAGGCGTGCACATCAGTCTCTCTGAACCTGAGTTCTCCCCCTGGAAGGATGAAAGTGGGATATCACCTGTTTTCATTGGAT